>RPOG01006646.1:0-22596 GCA_008086565.1 Thalassoma bifasciatum | reverse complement strand
AAACCCGCGGCTTTCTGCTCTAATTTGGCAGCCAGCGGGGGGGCGGCCGGCTCTGAAGGGCCTCCCAAGTTTGTGAATAGTGGAGGATGGAATATTTGCTCTCAGGAGGGGAGGGGGAGTGATAGAAATCTGCTGGTTATTAGAGACGGGAAGTTTAATTTGGTTTGAGGGAAGAGAGAGAGAGAGAGAGAGAGAGAGAGAGAAAGGGAGGGCGAGTGAGCTTCAGTGAGTGTTAGAAAGTCAGTCAGGGTCGTTTCTCTCTCTTCTTCATTTCAGCTTCCTCTCAGTTTCCTGCTCTTCATTTCTCTCCTCCTGCTCTCAGCCTCTTAATTGTCTCTGAGTTGGTCAGAGAAACTTTCTCTTAAAGCAGCTGGAAGGAACTTTCCTCTGGGGAAGTTTTGGCGCCCCCCTGTGGTCAGAGTGGTGGGTGTCTCCGTAATGTAGCATGGCGACTTCGTCAGTCATCGCATAGAGTCATTACAAATAGGGATGCAAGATAAAAATCGGCTAATTTTGGCTTAAAAATGGACTATCATCTAAAGCACAACATGTTTCCCGTCAACTGAAGTTATGTTTTCTTACTCTGTCAAGTGTGAGATCCACCAAATTTGCCCTGGTTATGAGTTTGTTATGATTGACTAAAGGAGAGCATTAAGTCAGTAAGTATTGTAGTTGAAAATTAATATTGTATAACAAATGGGTTAAGAGTTCACACCATTTTTCTTTCTGCTAATTCCAATACAGAGGAGAGTTAACAATCTCTGCAATTTGGTGTGTGGAAAAAATATCGATATCAGTATCAGTTATCAGCTAAATGAGTTGTAAATTATCGACACACTGGATATCGCCCAAAAATCCAATTTCGTGCATCCCTTACTACGAGAGAAGGCCCCATTTACACAGCAACGTTTCACAGTGTTTCACCCTGAAATGCAGGAAAACGCTATGAATAAAACCTGTCGCTACACGGAAACACTGAGGGATTTAAAACACTTAGTACGCATGTCAGGCCTGAGGATGGCGATATAAGTGTTGGAGCCGTTTACACAACAAGTGTATCGAGGCCAAAGAAGAGCTGAGCTGATCATCTGGAGTTTGTATTAAAAACTTCTTCTCTAATTGCAGAAATAGTGCAATAAATGCAGGTTTTGGTAGAAGGCAGCCAGTAGATTCAGCAGCAGAAGAACGAAACTGTAGGTCACTGTTGTTGTTGTTGTTTGGTTCGTGCCTGGCACAGTGGAAGCTCATTGCGCATGCGTGACGTCAGCTTTTCCAAGATTTACCCGGCAGAGTGTTTACACGGAGACGGTGAATACAGCGTTCTGGAAAGGTCCACTCTGGATTGCGTTTTCAAAAGTTTGCGTTTCGGTCGGTGAAAAACGCCATCTGTGCGTAAATGGGAGGCTGGAACTCAACAAAACTTTTGCATTTCTCCCAAAAATGGTTGTCGTGTAAACGGGGTCTAAGTTTACATGCAGCTCAAGGTATCAGACTATGAGATCGGACCATTACTCTTAAAAAAAAGTAATGAATAATAAGTGATGTACTACTTTTTTTCAGTAACAGGCCCAACACTGCTGGGGAACTTGTTTGTGTGACAGACTTCTTCTCTAATTGCAGAAATAGTGCAATAAATGCAGGTTTTGGTAGAAGTCAGTTAGTAGATTTAGCAGCAGAAGAACAAAACGGTCGGTCACTGTTGTTGTTGTTGTTTGGTTCGTGCCTGGCACCGTGGAGGCTTACTGCGCAGGCGCAGAGCTGAACGTGACTCCAGCGTTTCCAGGGAAAACCCCGGCTCAGAGTTTACATGGAGACAGTGAAAACGGCGCTTTCAAAAGTATGGGTTTTTTGGTAGGTGAAAACATTGTTTCTGTGTAAACGGGGGCCCAAAACGCAACAAAACTTTTAGGTTTCACCTGAAAACCGTTGTTGTGTAAACGGGTCTTAATCTTGCTCCAGCACCGTTGATTTTAATAACAGAAAATTTGCAATAAATTTCTGTCAACTACCTGTTAATGCACGACTGAAGCCTGGTTTATGCTTGACGAGTCCACGAGGTACGGAAATCAGTGCAATTTTTCTTATCTGGAGGGTAAGCGGTGGAGTAAAAAGGTGCTAGAAAAAAACTGACTGCAATTTTGGAATCAGCATGACAATTTTAGTTTTCATCAGCATAGAAATCTAACTCAACAAAAAAATTTGGAAATCTTTCCCCTGGGATTTTTAAGAAAACGGAAATACTTTAGTTCAAAAACTTGACATGATTGAGAAAACACTGAGATCAGTTTTGGATTCTATACCCAAAAAATAGTTAAAAACAGCTGTCAGACCTAACTCAACAAAAACTGTTCCCCAGTGTTATCAAATGCACTTGGCATTGTTTGCACATGTGACTCATGGTACACAGTAGCTGAAAGATATATAGTTGTTGTATCTGTATCGAGACATGAAAAATCAAGATATTAATATCCCAATATCAATTATATCAAATATATCAATGATGTAGATTTTCCCAGCTCACCCTGCATGTAAAGCTCAGACAGTCACATGATTATTGGTGATTTTCTGTTAATGTTGATGACTGACAGTGAGCTCTAACCAATTAAACGCACTTTCCACATCCTGTTATATTATGATGCTTTTGTTTTTCTGAAAAATGCTTATTTTTTTTCTAAGCCCAGAGTCATAATGTATCGTATTGATATCTAGATATCTGGTATTAATACCGAGGTATGAAATTTCCTCCATATCGTTCAGCCCTTCTACACAGTAGATTTTGCTTTCAATCATGTTGTTTTAACCAGGATCATTTTTGAAAATCTTATTGAAGTTGAGAACAAGGAAAAAAAATACCCTCGGAATTTTTGAAAAAATTCATATGAATGTATGGCAACAACAAAACCCTGAAAATTTCCATTATTCTTGAGCTAAAATTTTATTTTCAGAGGAAACTTTCTTAAAATCACCAGAAATTTTCCACCCCATTGCAGCACTTGCTCTTATGTGCATCTTTCTCATTTTTATAAATGGTTTTAACCTTGTGTGTGTGTTTCACATTTATCATTTCAAGACTTTTCCTGCAGTTAACATCAATTTACTTTGTGTCTTCAACTCCATCTGTTACAGTTTGATGATCTGTTAAACACATGTTATAAGACGTTTGGAAGTTTGGATTAACTCTTGTGTCTCGTCCTCAGGTTGGAGCGTCTCGTGGAGGTTTTACGGAAGAAAGTTGGGACGGGGAGCCTGCGAGCTGTTATCTGATCATCTTCTATGATTTTTCTTTTAATTCTTTCATTGTTTGTTGTCAGAGTCCTGAACCTGCAGTATTCTCCTTTTCTCTTCTTTTAACTTGTTACTTTTTCTTCTTCTGAAGTGTCTTAAAACCACAAACCAAAAACTCTTCACTGACCGCCTTTAAGAAGCAGCATAAAGGGTACTACCTGTTTTTTACTGAATATAAATGTGTCACTAAGGGTGATAGTGTTCTGTATTCTGTGCTAACATAAATAAAATGTTGAAAGAGAAAATATTTGATCTGTGTTTGTTGTTAAATTGACAGCAGGGTCAGTAGAGCGCCCCCTGTTTGATCTAAAGTGTTTCATTTATTTGATTTCACAGAGACAAATGAAGCCATGACTCTAAGTTTTACTCATCAGAGAAACATGAAACTTGTTCATCATCCTGTTTTCAGCTGAGGCCCCGCACTCCTCCTCCTCCTCCTCCTCCTCCTCCTCCTCCTCTCTAATCGATCCTCACTCCTCCTTTTAGCAGCCCTGTGTGTTTAAGCTCTGTCTTTTTAAACTCCTTGGTGTTAAACTGAAACTCTGCTCCTTTTAATTTCAGAGGATCGCTCTGACAAATGTTGGGAAGCCGCTCTGACTTTATGTTCCCTTAAAACTTCAAATTAAAATTTAACTTTGATAACTTCCACCGTCTCGGTCACAGGATGGTTTGAAGCTTCAGCGGCAGCAGAGAGCAGCTCCACCTTCACCTGTAACACACGAACCAGTGAAGAGCTACAGTTGTTTAACACCAGAGAAGAAGAAAAAGAGCAACAAAACACAGGGTCTAAGACTCGTCTGTGTCCTGGTTGGTTTTCTGTTTTGGTTTGGTTTTGGTTGGTTTTCTCATTGATGGTCTGTTTAATGGCCTGATTAGTTGTTTTATTGGGGAACTGCTCATTGAACTGGTTGCTGGTTTTGTTGGTTGGCTGGCAAATGAACTGGTTGTACACTGCAAAAAACTGAGTAAATGTTTGTCTAATTTTGTAGTCTTGATATGAGCCATTTTTTACAAGACCAGTCTAGAAAAATGTCAGTTTTCAAGCTGTTTTGGGTCAATTTGACACGATTTCTACAAGTTATTATGTCATAAATTTGGTTTTCTTTCATACAATTGCTTGAAAATAACATAGATAGTTCCGTGCTTTTCCATTTGCATGTACAATCAATTATGACTGTTTTTGTTAAATTATGTTGCTGCCATTAAAAATTGAACATATCAAAACAAAATCCAGCCTAAACTTTGACATTAACCTGTCTGTGATGTTACATCAACATATGAACCTCTGATAACAACTAGAGTGAAAAAAAAAATCAAAATTCCTGCTTTTTCTACTTTAAAAAGGAGTACACTTTTATGTAAATAAGGTCCATCATTCCATATATTTCAAAGTTAATTGTTAACTCGTGAATATGTGGGAAATACCTTCACTAAATAGGAGAAAATTGTACACCTTATACTTTGTAATCAGTCAGAACAGACGGTGAAGAGTAAATCTGAAGCCGATACAAGGGTTTAAGACACAAGTGGTGTCTGAATTGTTTGTTATGGGGAAATAAAAAATCGTTTCATGTATCAAGACATTATTCTATTTTCAAGAAACTTGACGAGTAAATTTTTCTTACTCCACTGGTAGATTTTTCTCACTCACTACAAGCAATTCAGACATTATTTTTGTCTTTAGATATCTTGAGTTAAGACATGTTTCTAGACTGGTCTGGAAAAAAAAGGCTCATATCAAGACTAAAGAAACTTTTTTCACTGAAATAAGACAGTTTTTGCAGTGTAGGACCTGGTCGACTCAGTGAATCGGTTGATTTTGTGATTGAAAGTCATTGGTATAATGATTTGTCTTGTTGGTTGGCTGGTTGATGGTCTGGTTCTTGGAATCATTTGTGTCCTGGTTTGTGGACTTGTTGTTGGTCTGGTAAGTGAACTAGGTTGGCATTCTGGAGAGACTGGATGTTTGGCTGATCTTTGAACTACAGGGTGTTTAAATAATGGGTTGGTTCTGAGACTGGTTGTTGTTCTGGTTTGTGTGTGACCTGGTTTGTTTTCTGGTGGATGGGCTGGTCGTCTGAACGGTTGTTGGCCTTGTTGGTGCTGTCCACATGGTGTTAGGCTCCACCCCAGAAGAAGAAATCTTCGTTTTTAGAGCATCACAGTCATAAAACAGGACTGATAGCAGAGCTGACCTCTGACCTCTATGCTCTACATCTGAGAAACCAAAAATACAGCAGGTCTCTCCGTTAGGGCGAGCAGGACTGGAGTGAATCTGCTGCCAAGGGTTTGAGCTGCTCCTGAAAAAGTTGCTTTATATTCAAACACACACACACAACACACACACACACACACACGCACACATGCACACATGCACACACTCTGCTCTGCATACTAACACTGTCCAAACACGGGGAGGAGCAAAATGATTGGTCGACCTCTGCTGCAGTGCACACACACTCTCTCTTTCCCTCTCTCTCTCTCTCTCTCTCTCTCTCTCTCTCACACACACACACACACACATTGGGGCCTACTCTTTTTCTCGGTGTGTAAAACACACACTTGTGTTTAGGGTTTTTCGCTGTCTGAATGTCCGTTAAAATGGACAAGTTTAATCCTGAAACAGAGACTCAGCTGTTCGATTCAACCTGGTTTAACAAATAAAATATCCAACAAAAAAATAGCAAAAAATATCTCTTCAGTTATTTATCAAGGAAGGCGTCTCTTCCTCTTTCTGACTCGTTAAAGCAGCTTCACAGACAGAAAAACAAGCAGAGAGGATTATATTGTCTAAGAAAAGAATCAAAAAAAAACTTTGTTAAAAAGTTTAAAAAATAAAATAAAATCCAGCATTTGCATTAACAAAAAATTCATACATATGCAATGTATTTTTTTACATCAATATTAATGATAATAATTTGCACAGGGTTGTTTTAGCCTGATGTACTGCTTGGGTTAATATATATGATCATGAACCTGAAATGAACTAAGAACTAAAATTAAAATGTGTTGAAAAACACTTTCAACCAATGACATGAGGGTGAAGTGAAAATACTTTAATGGAAATTTCGAATTGACTGAATCAGCCAATCATCACTGAGCTGAGCTCATTATGTCACTCCTCAGATCATTTAGTAAAATAATTAATCAAAGTTTGATCTCTGAAATCCTTTTAAATAGAAACAGCAGTCTTTCAACCAAGATTTGGTTTGATAAGAATAGGAGATACTGAAAATATTAAAGATGGTTCAAAGACCTGATCAGAGGTTATAAGTGATATTTATTCAGATAAAATAAAAATGGATTTTCTTATAATATTGCAAAGACGCATTTGATCTTCTGTGACATTTGAAACCAATGCGGATAGTTCAGTGATGTTTAGGTTATAAACATTTGTGTGTGTGTGTGCACCCGCTGATGTGTTGCCATGGTCACAGTGGACCACTCGTGGTCGTCTTGGGTGTCCTAGTTTTAATCCTGCGGCCGTTAATCTGCTTGTTCTGAAGAAAGACTCAGTTTGTTGGAGCTCCAACTTCTGACGCCACCTGGGAGAGAGAGAGAGAGAGAGAGAGAGAGAGAGAGAGAGTCACACACACACACACACACACACACACACACACACACACACACGTACGAACGTAGGCAACGACGGGAAGACACACTAACCGACACCTCAGACTACACAAAAGACAATCTCAATTCACGGACCATTTGAAGTGTTGTCTAATAAATTGTTACGAAAAATCATAGTGTTGTAATTGTTGTTATTTTATTTGAGACACAGCAGTCAGTCTGACTCCAAATATCAGGTCTGTAAAGGGTCGAAGACCAAACAGTAACTGATCATCTGAATGGAGTTCTAGTTGATGACTGGTTGGTAGTTTGACGGTTAAACAGTTTCCTTGATAAACAAAAGGTGGAGGACTGATGGATGTGTGTTTGGTAGATCTGTATGTTGGTTGGTTGTTTTATTGGTTTGTTTAGGTATCAGTTGGTCGGTTGGTTGGTTGGTTGGATGGCTGGTATAGAGGTTGGTAAGTTGAAAGACTAGTATGCAGGCTGGTTGGGGAGTTTGTTTCATCAGTAAGCTAGTTGGTTGACTTCTTTGTTAGTTATTTGGGTAATTAGATGGTTGGTTGGAAGACTGGTTGGTTTATTAAGGTGTTTGGTTGGTTGGTTGGTTGGTTGGTTGGTTGGTCGGTTGGTTGGTCTATTAAGGTGTTGGATGTTTGGTTTGTTGGTTGGTTGGTTGGTTGGTCTGATGAAGTGTTGCTTGGTTAGCTGGTTGGTCGGTCTGTTAAGGTGTTGGTTGGTTTGTTGGTTGGTTGGTTGGTTGGTCTTTTAAGGTGTTGATTCGTTGGTGGAGAAGCTGGTTGGGAGGTTAATTAGTTACAGGACTAGTTTGCAGGCTGGTTGGCAAGTTCATTTAATTGGCTGATTGAATAGTTGTTAAGTTAGTTGGTTTGTTGTTTGGATCGGTTGGGAGGTTGGTAAGTTGGCTGGGAAAGGTTTACATACTGGTTAATGGTCCCGACAAACTAGCTGATGAACTGGCTTGTTGGTTGGTTGATTAAATGGTTGATCGGAGGACTGCTTTACCATCTGGTTGGTTAGTTGGTTCTATGACTGATTGGTTTGTTGGTTGATTTGTTGTCTGGTTGGAGGACAGAGTGATATGCTGGTTAATGTTCTTATTGGTAAACTGAAGTATTGGTTGTTGGCCTGGTTTCAATGAGACACTGTTGATCAGATTCTTTCACGGATCAGATCAGAACTTTTCCTCAGTCAAGGATCATAATAAACCCAATGATTTCACAGTGATGATCCGTCCCTCAGTTTGATGATCAGTGGTCCCTCTGTGGACTTCTGACTTTATTTTCTGTTATCTAAAGTGCTCTCTGATCACTTATTTATCTTCAGCATAATATCAAAACTGATCACTCTTCATTATGAGTCAGTGCTCATCACTTTCTCACTGGGTTTGTTCTTTGACTATTAAACCTCTAAGGTACAAATATCAGTCCGTTTCAACTTCCTGTTAACTGAGTTAAACCGAAACAGCTACAACATCGCTGCCAATTACCCCATCCTCCCCAACACACACACACACACACACACACACACACACACACACACACACACACAGAAACCAGACCCCCCCACAGAGCCATATTAGAAGCTCACAAAGCTCTAATAAACTTCCTCCATCATTTTAAAGGAGAGACAGCTGCTCTCTCTCTCTTTTTCCCTCTCTGTCTCTCTCTATCAGTGTCTCTCTCTCTCTCCCTCTCCGTCTCTCTTTCTCCCTCTCTCTCCCTCCTTTGATCGCCCTCTTTTCTTCTTCTCCCTCTCTGATTCTGGAGGGGGATTTCTTTGCTCTTTTCGTGGCTCGAGCTCAATTGTGTTATTGGAGATAATTAATTCAATCCCCATCAAAAGGCCTGAGTGGCCCCGGGGCCCCCGCTCCTGTCTTTCTAGTGGGGGGAATGAAAGGCTGGTGGAAGAAAGGGGCCGAGAGCCGCCGCATTGTGGACGACATTTTCCTCCATAAGGCGTTAGCGAGGAGAAAAGGCGGCCGGGGGCTTTACTCAAATGATGCTGGAGGCCCCGGGGCCCGGGCTGCCACCGGAGGGCCCTGCGCGGCCCCGCCGGGAACATATGGCCCGTATTACAGCAGACTGGGTGGCACTGGGACCAGTTAGAGGTTTTAGGGGGAACATCAGACTCTAGTCTGGATCATTTCAAATGTTTGAGAGTCAAACTGCAGGAAAAAGAGCAAAAAGCTACAGAGAGGTTTATTCACCCTAATAATCACTCACTGACTCTGATTATTACATTTTATTATTTCATATTTTGAAGGTATTGACGGGAAATTTATTCCAGGAGATTTTTAAAAAATAGCCGTACAGGTAAAACTTTAGCAGCTCAGTAAGAAATAGAGAGGTTTATTCACCCTCATAAACATTTGAAATGATCCAGACTAGAGTCTGATGTTCCCCCTAAAACCTTCTCCCAAATTCAGGTTATTTTTAAAATTTTTTATGATGAATAATGTTCCGATAAATTGACTTCTCAATTAGAACAATAAACCTTGGGAACAAAAAAACACTGAGACAAAAAATCTGCTGTTTCATTGTTGCCTAAACTGAGAAAAAAGATGTGTCATTAAGATAAAAGAAAGGGAAAAAACATAGGAAGGTTAGGTTATAATTTACGTTTTCTGCTACAATCCTTCACACACTCATCTCCATGTTTGATTGACTTTAAACAAAGCTGCTCCAATATTCAGCATTAGAGGAACATTTTATTTAAACTCTTTTGTTTTTCATCTGTGGTTCATTTATTTTTAGAGCAATCTTCTCTAAAAACACAATTAAAATAGCAATGAAAATAATAACGATAAGAGATCATTCAAGGATGATTTATATGGAAATTTCTCCTTTCTTTTCAGGCTGTAAGTCTAAAATTATATTAACAATAACTGCCTGATTTATGAGAAATTGATTTGTACATATTAAGCACTTTCCTCATCTTTCTGACCACTAAAACACTTCAATGCTTCAGTCAGGGACCATCAGTATTTGCTAATCTCATTCTTTCATCTCAAACTTTCACAAAAAATAACATAAAATTAAAGTATATAACATTGTCAATATATTTTTTCACCTTCAGGGATCAGAAAGCATTCTTCTTATTTGTAGCAAATGTTTTGTTTCTTTTATGAATGATTATAATTTAACATGTTGTCATTTTTTTCACATAAGATCCACCTTTTGCTTGTCAGTTTTTATTTTGTTTGGGCGTCTTGTTTTGTTTGTGCAAAATCCACACACTGTTTGCATTACTCCCTATTTGCAGAAAATATACATCTCTGCGCTTAATTCCTTTTTGTTCAAACATTAAACAAAATAACTTGCTTGATGTTTATCACGGTCAAGACAAGACAATAAAAGTCATCATCTGTTTGTAGCATCTTCAGGAAAACTCTTATTATGTTGTTGTTCATGCTTTTTTTAATTTATCTTTGCAGGTGAGAATTTTGATGTTTCTTCTCCTGGCGCACAGGTTTTAAAATATCTTGTTTGTTAAGGTTCCCACTTTGTTTCATATATATATTTTTTTATCCTCAGCATAATTTGGCCTCTTGTTTCACAAGTTTCATCTTGTTTGATTTTTATTTATTCATTTATTGCACAATTATTATTTGTTTTAAAAGATCCTGTTCCATGGAAGACAAGGACTCACCACCTTTGTGTTTTATTCCTTCATTTATAAAATCTGCCCAGAACCAAAGCTTAAGATTTTTGGAAATCTTTGCTCTCTTCTGTAGAAATAAAAATCCTTTTAGCTGTGACCCTTCACAATAAAAGCCTCTCTCTGTTTGGTTAAATGATGGTCACGGTCAGTAAAACGGCAATAAGCAGCTGATCCGCAGACAAATCAAATGTCACATGACACATTACACACACATTACACACACATTACACACACATTAAACAGTCAGCAGATAGTATTTACTGCTGCCAAATGTCAGTGAACGCATCACGCTCACACTCTTTGTTTTGGTTAAGTTCATTCATTCCTTCAGTTTCAGTTTGTGAAGAGGAGAAAATAAACAATAACAATAATATTTACTCTAAAATCAGAAAAACCTTTTTCAGTTTTTGTTATTTTCATTTCTGTTATATTTCAAATTTATAATGAGACACTGATTGTAAGACCCTGTTTCATTTGACCAATTAAAAAACGAATATAAATGTTTCTGTTTTGATTGTTTGATCCTGAACCCACTCTTTTTTAACAATATTTTTTCAAATAATACTACTTTAAAATACTCACGATATCTTTGAAACCTTATTACCTGTCTACATCTTTATTGTATCTGGGGCCCAAGCAAAAAACAGAATCAAACAATGAAAATCAGACCAAACGGACATTAAAATCCTCGGCACTTAAAAAAAAAACACTTCAAGTTTTTAAAGGAAATTTATGGTTTTGTTGTTGCTGTTGTTGTTTTGTGTTTAACAGAAACTCTTTACTGAAAAGAAGATATTTTTTTATGTTAAATCAAACGATCAGTTATAGTTTATCATTCATCTTAATTGGTCTGTAAGTGGGCTATAATATTTTCTTCCAAAGATGATTTAGTTGATATTTTTTAATTAAAATAAGTTATTAAAAATGTTAATGAATAATCTGTGTTTTGTTAATTTGTTAATTAAACCGTGAGCCTCCGTTCACCGCTCGGCTCCTCTCGGCTCTTCGGCTCTGTTGTGTCTCCGCTTCGGGGATCATGTTGGCGGATAATTAGCGGATGATTACAGGATCATTAGAGACATTTCACGGCTCTGCGGCCAAAATGTGAGAAAAAGCTTCAGATCAAAGTGAAATCTGTCGGGATGTGTTCAGGTTCACGGAGCGGCGGCGGAGGTTACAGCCCACAAAGACGCTCCAAATCCGGAGACAGCGGCGGCGCTTTGAGGCGCTTTGAGGCCGCAGGAGGTGCACCGTGTTCGGCTTGTTCTCCTGCGAGACGGAGGCGGGAGAGCCGAGCACGAGCCGAGCAGGAGCCGAGCGCTGCCGGCCAGAGCCGAACACAAACCCCGGTATAGAGACGCGGGGAGGAGAGGAAACGTAAAAGAGGAGAATAAAAGATATTTTAAAAATATCAAACAATAATAAGAAGAAAAGACGAGAAAGGAAGTACTTCAACAAAAGCCTTAAATATAAGATATCAAAACAAAACAGGTAATTGTGTAAAGTAGATTCATGTATGTATATTCTAATTCTAATTTTTTAATTTTTAATTCATTTCACTGATATTTTTACATTTCCCTTTAAATATCCAATGCGTAAGATTCACATAAGTATCATTATAGTAATACTTTTCTTTATATTTATCATCACTATCCCCACCATGAATGATATTTCTCATATAAATCCTAATTAAACAAATTTTTTTCTTTTCTTTTTTTAACCTTAGGGACTTTTGTGTGTTTGTAACACATTCATGCTCTTGACCGTGTGGTTATGCATATGATTTATTTATTTAAGGTTGTTAAAATCATTTGAAAAAATGTGTGGGGTAAAGGAAAAACATAAGACCCTTTAAATAATAAGAATTATTACAACAGCATTGCTTGTGTTGTTACTAATTATATGTATATCTGTGTTTTAATGTTCACAATTAACATGTCACTATATATGTTTCAATTTTGAGAATAGATCCAGGTTTAAAAAGAAGCCAGCTTTAATTGCTTTATTGACTTTTTTGTTTGTTTTGTTTTTGAGTGCAAACATAATTTTGTAAGAAAAAAATAATTTGTTTTGAGTTTATTTTTTACTTAATTGTTTAAAAAAGAGAAAAACTTAACTATTGTAGACCACTTTAATGTGATTATGTTTAATTAAAAAAAAAAACTATTATTCACTAATCGTATGATGTTAGTTCAATTCCAAACTCTAAATGTTCACTGAAAAAAATAGATTTTTGACCCTAGAAGTTGTAAAATTTGCCTTAATTTGAAACAATATGAAATTTAATTCATAGTAATCAGTAAACAAAAAGTAAGTATGCTGTGTGCAAACTCAATTAAACAGTTTAAGTAGATACAATGTTTTTAAAGGACATTTGTGTGTAAAATTTATTATTTACAGCTTCAGACGGTTTGTAGCAAAAAGCGTAAACCTGATCAGAAATGAGATGATAGTCTGGATGTTTGGATGTCTCTGTTTTATTTGAAAATGACAGAATAAGTTAAGAAGAAGAAGAACATGCAGCAGAGTCGACAGAAACAAACACACAAGGTGGGTTTGGGCGGGGGGGTTGGGGGGGGGGTCTTTTTGCACACCATCTTTCCCTCCTTACCTTCCTTTTCTTCTTCCTTCCTCCTCTCCCTCCTCTTCCTCCTCTCCTTCCAGCGGCCTTTTTGGAGGAGGAAGAGAAGGAGGTTCGAACACAGAAACAAGAAGAGAAGAAGAAGAAGAAGAAGGAGACGATGACCTCGGGCTTCATTCATGCACATGGTAATAATAATCAATAATCAATAATCAGTGATGGACGGTTTGATTCACAGAGAGGATTCATCAACAGTCAGAAACAGACAGGGAGTGGTTTCTCCTTTTACGCACAGAGTGAGAGTCCCCAAACAAAGATCCTCTATGAAAAGTTGCAATAATCAACATGTTTGATTATATTGATCATCTCTGATTGGTCATGTTTTATGTTTTAAAGCTGCGTTGTGTGTTTTTAGCCCTGAGTTTGGTCTGCAGGTCATCAGGTGACTTCAGTCTGACTTTTATTGACTGCATAACAAACAAACCTGAATGATATTAAAGATAAAAATGATCTGAAGCTTCTGAAGTAGAAGTAAATGTTCATCTCATGAGGGCGTCATATTGTGGCTCTGTAAATATGTTTATTTAAATATTATGAAACGGAGCATGGCTAACCTTTCGCGCTGACTCAGACTGAACAAATGAAGAACAGCTGTGAGAGTCAAAGATCAACTCCTCAGTCCGTGAAAGTAAAAGGTGAGAAGAGGCCTGAAGACTAAGAGCGTCTGCGTTTAAAAACCTGTGAAGATTTCTTTAAATAGAAATCAGAAATCCTAAACAAAGATGAGTTTTTAAACTCAAACTTGATGGTATTATTTTGTGTCAACATGCTGAACCATAAAAGTGAAAATTTGAGTTCAATCTGTTTGGATACTGGACTTTTAAGATTTTAAGAATAATTTTCTCAAAGTTAAATGAACTCAGATCAACAGATTAAATTGACACGCTGCTTCTTTTGTGCGTCCTGTTTTTCTCGATCACCACATCTAACGGCTGCAGAGCGACGACAAGACGAGACAAGAGGACGAGCTCCTGATCTCAGATCTGACAAACCAGAGGCGGGAGAGTCTGTGTTCGTCTTATTTGTGTGAAGTGACCCTTTAAATGAAAAGCCCTCTGATCTGTGTGTGTGTGAGTGTGTGTGTGTGTGGGTCAGTTTGAGGTCAGACGAGGTCGTGGGAGAAATAAACGCTTGTCATATTTCTGATCAAATACACAAATTATAATCTTAATCTGCCGCTGTCGGTGCGACCTTTGACCTTAAACTCATCAGGAGACCAAAGCTCAAAAAGAAATCTCCCGAAATATTAAAATTTGTCTCCTTTCAACTTCAAATCGGGGTCTCTCAACCTGTGGTTTGTGGCCCTTTAAGGGGCCTCTGCATGTTAATGTGGAGGTCTTTCTTTAAACTTTTGACTCATTATAATAAACAACAATCTGATGGAGGTTAAAGAGTGATGTAACGTGTTTGTGGTCGAGAATCCTCCTCCACTGTTACAGAAAAGCTCTCTCTCTGTAAAGTTGGAAGAAACTTAATGTTTGAACAAATTCAGATTTAAAACTCTTGAGTGTCCATTAAGGTTGTTAATATCTAGGGTTCTCAACCTGTGGTTCAGGGTCCTTTTAGCGGCCTCGAGTTGTTAGGGAAGAGTCAACTTCTTCTTCTTCATTCTTTGAACTTTTCCCTAAGTTGGACTCTTTTTGTGTGAAGTGTGTGAATGTTTCTCAGCCTCTAGATCATGAACCATGAATCAAAAATGACTGCGAATCTGTTCGGGTCGACTGGATATGATTTATAGCATTTCCTGTCGGCCCTGAAACCGTTTGATTTCCGCTTTCGAGCTTTAGCGGCCTGTTGATTCACCTGAACCTCCTGCTCTCTCACAGACCCCGAAACCTGCTGAGAGTGCCAGAAACTGTTTACATGAACCAAACTTCCTATAAAATCATCCAGGATGGACCACAGTCAGTTGGTCCTGGACTCTGGACCGACTGACGGTTGCATCCTGGTCTGGATCAGGGTTTGGGTCTGGCTGTGTTTGTGTTTGTGAACCTTCAAAGTGTGCACTCTGCTTGTTTGTGACTCGGTGTGTAAAAGGAGAACACAGACCTGGGATCAGTTTAAACAGCTGAGAGTCTCTTTGTGTCCTGGTTTTGGTCACAGTGCAGGAGTTCAGAAACCGGCAGACCGGCAGAAGCGGGTCGACCCGGTTCAGCATCATCACAGTCAGACAGGAAGTCCAGGACAACTGCATGCAGAGAGTAAGAGTCCGAACAGGAAGTGCAGCGGCTACTATGAGGTGTTGAGGAGCGGTCTGGGATACATGCCCTGGTAGTACGAGGCCTCCAGAGAATCCATGGTCCTCCCCCCCAGGCCAGACGTCCCCCCAGCACCATAGGAGGAGTACTGCAACGCCTCGTAGGCCTTCAGGTCCAGTTTGTGCTGCTGCTCCGAGGACGACATTAAGTTATTGATGGAGAACGGGTGGTTGAACGAGTAGTGGGGGTCTCCTTTCAGGTGCAGCTGGGACTCATGCGCCATGGAGTGGGGGGGTAAGGACAGGGAGGACAGGAGCTGGGAGCCGGACACCTTCAGGTCCGACGGCGTGCCCACGCCTCCCCTCAGGTCCAGGCCGGGAGGAGAGGCCTGGCTGGAGGAGGGCAGGGAGGAGGAGTCCAGGAGTCCTGAGGTTTTGATAGAGTCCCCAGAGGGAGAAGCTCCTCCCCCTCCTCCCCCCGGCTCCTTCCTGCCGTCACTTTTGGGCGACATCTTCTTCTCGCACTTAAACCTCTTCTGGCGGCGCAGGTAGCAGCCGTTCTCAAACATGTTCCCGGAATCCGGGTGCAGGGTCCAGTAAGAACCTTTCCCCGGTTTGTCGGGCGAGCGCGACACTTTGACAAAGCAGTCATTGAAGGACAGCGAGTGCCGGATGGAGTTCTGCCAGCGCTGCTGGTTCTGCCGGTAGTACGGGAACAGGTCCATGATCCACTGGTAGATCTCGCTCAGTGTCAGCATCTTACTGGGCGCCTGCTGGATCGCCATGGTGATGAGTGAGATGTAGGAGTATGGCGGTTTGGCGTGTGGGTAGCTCCTTCTGAACGCCTTGTTGTCACGGCTGCGGTTCAGCCCACCGCCACCGTATGCCATGCCAGGGCTCATGGCGGGACTCATGCCCCCGTATGGGTTCAGACCCATCGAGGCCTGCTGGGCCGACACCGAACTCATACTGGACGGGCTCAGAGTCCCACCCATCGAGGCCACGCCCCCTCCAAGACCTGACATCGCTGCCTGAGCTGAGCTGCTCATCCCTCCTACGGGGGCGGGGCTCAGACCTGTGCCACTGTACGACATGTTGAAGGAACCTGATGTGGTCCCGCTGCTTGACATATACCCAGACATGGAGCCCATCCCGAGACCAGAACCCATTCCACTGCTCGCCATTGGGGAATACATCTGCAGGGAGACAAGAGACTGTTAGACCAGAACCAGAACCATGTTCACCTGAACCAGCAAGACCAAGACTAGAGACAAGAGACTGTTAAAGCAGGACCAAAACCAACCAGTCTTACCATTTCTATTACCCAAGGAGGGGTTAGACCCTTCAGAGAAAACAGAACCAGAGACCAGGGACCAGAACAGGATCAGGGTCAGGATTTTCTCCCACATCAAGAGACCAGGAAAGAGAAAGCCCGTTCAGATCAGACCGAATCAGACTCTCAGGTCTGACAGGTGTTTTTTCCTTTTATACATTTTGAATATGTTTGACCTTTGACCTCTGACAGACGCATCACTTCAGGTGTCTGATTGGATCCAGGGTCTGATACTCAAACATTCAATTCATAAAAACAGTGACCCTTCGCATCAACACCTCCATCATCTACAAAAATATATCTCAGATTTATTTATTATTATTGGTGTGTTTTAGTCAAATATTTGCCCTCATGAATAAAACATTAACGTGTCATTTGACTGGGTGGACAGAGCCCCTCTTACCTGGTCCTCATATCTTTTCCTGTCTTTAGCTGTCCTATCAAAATAAAAGCAAAAAGCCTATAAAATCTTTAAATGCAAAGTAAATTAGACTAACAGTAAATACAGAAACTCTCCTGAATTTTGTAGAAATGAGGCAGCAGAGGCCTGAATCACGTCCCTTTAGTTTCCAATTTCACAATGAAATGACTTTATTATGATCAGAGATGTTTTGAAAACTTTAATTTAAAACTAAGCTTCCATCATTTTTGCTATTAACTCACATGAGAGAGATTTCCCAGATTTAACACAGGGGTTATAAACTCTCACAATCACTTCCAGTCGATGGATCCAGTGAACAGGTTTAAACAAAACTTAACACTATTCTTTTCATTTTCACTCCTCATGCATGAAAAATATGAGCCCATACTACAGAAAAAATAATTAAATTATCATCAACCTTCATTTAAACTGGGCAGAGTTTCAGTTTATACTTTACCTTCAGATTAAACCGCAGCACACATGGACAGTTTATACAGTTTTAGTGTTAAAATCTGACTTCAGAATAAATCTCACCTGTCATAATTAGTCCTCACATCCGGGTCCTTTTTGTCTAATTTTTACGCATCAAACACAGATTTAAAAATCAAACCTCGTTGAGAGGAAACACTGATCTGAGCCTGCAGCGGTTTGATCCGTGCTCCTCTGCAGAGACGACGGGGTGTGTATGTTTTATCTGGTCGGTAATAAATCATTAGATAAACCCGAAATTAGTCTGAACATTTGTAAAAGTGAGATTTAAAAAAGATATGATATAAAGCTGATTTTTTTCAGTGTGATATTCCAACAGCTGAATCCAGGCTCTATATTTATTCATTTTTTTAAATCTTACACTTACCGTTTTAATTATTTATTTCCTGTTTTCTACTCGTACTGGGATGAGTATTTATTTACAGACATTTATTTAGATAATATATTAAATAAAAAATCCCTCTTTACGCACGGACCGCTCCTTCGCCGCTCTCATAGATAATCTGATCAGATAATAAACCTGATTACTACACAATAATCCTTTCATAATCTGTTTTGTGAGCATTATCGTATTGTTGATAATGAATTTAGAACACATAAAGGAGGAGAATTAACAGTAGATCTGTGACTGTGATAATAAAAAAGATCAGATTCTGTCTCTTAAATCAAACTCCGATTATATTTTTGAGGATCGTTTAATAAAAAAAACGGAACGAAAAAAAAAACGATGTCTGAGATCGTTTTTCACTTTTTTATTTGATCGCAGTTTAATATCTCGGGGCTATTCCAGCTCTTTTCTTCACATTAATTATTTTTCCTACGATTATTATTTTTATTATCAGGCTGTTATTATAATCAGTCACTCCAGACCTCTAGTAATCCGACGGATTATTTAATTTCGCTTTCACTTGGCTCTCCTACATTATTGTTATTATTTGTGGACATTATATTTCTGCCTCTCACACCCATGAAACTTCATTTAAAAAAAAAACAAAAAACTTGAATCAATTAGCTACATTTAGAGACACTTCCCATTTCATCTTTTAGTGATATCACAATTTTACACCCGTTTCAGAGAGAAAAAAATGTAGTTATGAACAATAACAGTTATAACTAAAAAGCAGTAGCTAACTAATAACACTCAAAACAGAAAAGCAGATTTAGTTTTTATGCTAAGTAGGTCTAACTGATCATGTAGCAAGGAGAAATAAAAAAAAAATGCAAAACAGATAAACACACGGGTCTTAAGAGGTTAATTTTTCTCTCATTGAATTATCACATAATATTGAACATTTAAAAAATAAAAACAACAAAAACCTCCCTTCAAATAGTCCATAATCAGAGTAAGTCCGATAAAACGTGATATACAATAAAACTGATGAATGTTTTGGTTTAATGCCAGCCGAACTCCCGCTACACAAATATTTTTAAATAACAAAAAATTAAAACTAGATTTTTTTTTCTTTGTTTAGCTGTTCGTAGATTTTCGATTTTTACGTTTCGCTTTTTTTGAATCAAACCTTTTTTTTGTTTCGCAGCTGCAGGAATATTTAAAGTTTCCTCATGTTTCAGGTTAACCTCAAACACTTCCACCCCATCTCCTTTGAAAACATTTTGTCATAATAATAATGTCCTTTTATACTTTTTTAAAAAAATCGCTCTGTTTTTGATGAAGTTTTCCGCAACATAATAAAACTTTAATTTCTAAATCACTTCTTTTGGAAAGTTTTGGAGAGTTTTTATGGTTAAAGCCGTTTCTATGGGGACCTGAACCGGACCAGGTGACCCGGGTCTTGGTCCTCACAGCGGCGGTGAAATGAGCGGTGTTTCTGGCGGAGTGTGACCGACCTCCTCGCTGTAGTATCCGCTCCAGTCCGGAGCCTCGTGGCCTTCCATCTTCACCGCGCCCAGCATGACGGGAGTCCGCAGCCGGAACACGGATCCTCCAGGTCCCTGTCCCCGGCCTGAGAGTCCGACTGTGTTTCCTGGTCCAAGGAAAAGCCGAGCCGAGCTGATCCGGGCCAGGAGGAGCAGAGACAGGCAGAGAGTCAGAGAGGAAGAGGAGGAGGAGGAGAAGGTGACCTGCGGACTGATGTGATCCTCCTCCTCCTCCTGCTGCAGGTCCAACCCTCCAGATCCTCCTCCTCTCTCACACACACTCACACACTCACACACACACTCACACACACTCACACACACACTCACACACTTGTGTTTTATTGGTAAAAACTCAGAAGGTCCACCAGAGTCCACGTCCCTGTCTCTCCAATGAGTCTGCGCTCCTCTTTAAACTATATTCACTCACTATTTATTTTTTTATTTATCTATTTGTTATTGTCTGTAATTAGTACACTTAAAATTATATCCATTACAGATCTAATTTTCTGTTACCTATATCACTTTCTGCATTTTATTAGATTACTTGCTCTCCTATCATAAAACAAAATTAAAAGATTTTTGTGGTTTCATTCCATACTTGTTTAAAATAACTGAGCAAAATCAAAATAATTTATCCTGCTGAGAAAATCTGACCTTAAGGAGTATTTTTGGAATAAACAGAAAAGAGTAAATCTAAAAAAAACAAAATGCATCAAATTGCATTTATTTATTTCAACATGCTGGGCAATACATATACAATACATACATCCATTCATAAGAAAAAATTAACAAGGCATAAACATTCTGATGAAAACTACGATAATTTAAATATCATCATATTCATAAACCCCTGTAACATCACCACACTTTAATAATTATCATTGTGCCATTTTAATATGATATAATAATTACTCCATTATCTGCTAATTTTTACATTATCATCACAATCAGTGTAAAACTCATATTCTCATTCCAGATATCACACCATGATGAAAGCATTACTTCAGCAGTAACACACCATAATTTTATCATAATTTTAACAGTATCCCATCATGAATTTGTCAAAATCAAACCATGAATTTCACCATTTTATCAGAATTATTCCACTCAAATTTCTGCATTATTCCATCCAATTACACTAACATCACAGACTCAGAATCAGAATTTCAACCTATGAATTAATAAAATATTTCTGATTCTGATTCTGATCTTATATTACTGTTATCACGCCTCACTTTTTACATTCTTATCCCTCAATTTGAACAAGATGATTTTATGCATGAAGAGATACTTACACAGAGGACACTGTGAAGGGGAGAACAACAATAGAAACAAACACAAACACTGAAATATAAAGAGAGCGCCTCTCTTTTTAACAGAGTTATCACAAAGAAAAAGTCCATTAATCTATTTTTCCGTTTTGATAATTATATCAGGAAGTGGAAAACATGGATAAAGAATGTAGAGGCTGATATACAGGTAAAAATATTATACAGTCAAGTGCACAAACATGCTGCTAACCCAGTTCTGAGTGAGACCCAAAGGCTCCTCTGGGTCTAAAATGAACATGTGTTAAATAGTAAGATGAACTCATTGACATTATACATTTCTGATCTGTTTGGGGTGACCAAATTCAGAAAACCCCAAAACAGGACCCCCTACCTGGGCTCTTGGAGATACTGAAAAAAATACCCAAAGATACTCAAAGGCAAAAAGTAGCTCAATTACCCATAAATGTATTAAAAACACTTCTTTTCTGTTTGACGTGAACATTTTATATAATGTAAAATCAGTCAATAATGTATAGAAGCCAAATTCCACAGTGAAAATATATTCAAATGAAAAACTGGCTTTCTAAAAAAAAATTTCTCAGCACATATTACATTAAAATTTTGACTTCTTTTCTCAAAATTTTGATTTCTTTTTCTTATAATATTGACTTAATCTCAAAATTTTGACAACATGATCTCAAAATTCAGACTTTTCATCACACAGTTTTGTTTTTTCATCTCATAATTTTGTCAAAAATGCCTCAAATTTTGACTGTCTATCATAAGTTTTTGACTTTTTCTCTCAGAAATTTGACTATTTATCTCATAATTTTGGCTTTAAGGTTGGGGCATCAGAATTTATTCATTTATTTGGATCCCCATTAGCCACTATAGTAGCAACTACTCTTCCTGGGGTCCACTCATTCAGACTTAAAGGAAAAATCCACACAAAATTTAGGAATTAAAAGAGAAATCCAAGATAGAACAAAGAAAAAATAGAAATAAATCATGACACAATAACAAGTGAGGTAAAAATCAAGATACACCAAAATGAACTTGTTTCAAGTCCAAAGGTAGTTTCTCAAATATTCATATTACATCCAGGCAATCAATAAAATGTGCACAATGTTGGAGAAATCTCAAAAAATACACCAGAGGTTGACTGAAGTCTGACATACAAGAATAATAACATCAGCAGCCCAATGCATTAACTTGTTATAAATATCAATGGTCGGTAGAAAAAGCTGAGAAAAACTCCGACATTTGGGGGAATTTCATAAAATCACCCAGATGTAATTTTACAGCCAAAAAGGTGGACATGTCCTGGTGAAAGAGGACGTTTGATCACCCTCGATCTGCCAGAGTTTGCTTCCATTGTCTGTGGTTTGATGAGTTCACAGGATGATGGTGATGAAACGGATGAAACTGTTGAAATGTGTTAATCAGGAGACATCCAGAAAATAATAATATATTGAGTCATCAGAAGAGACGACATTTGGGGTTTTCTTTCTGGGGGGGGTGATTACACCTGCAGTTACCGTTTGTCACCACAGGGGGCGCCAAAGAGAACTTACTCATCAATACTGGGCTTCAGATGAGTTATGTTCCTGTTTGTGCTCCTGAGATCGTAAAGGTGTGTGAGGTCCTGGATTTTAGCCTCAGAGTTGTTGCGTTGCTGTGTGGAGGTTAAAGCTTCCTGTTTGTGATTCAGGACTGGAGCCGGGTTCAGGTTCAGGTTCAGGGTTTCGGTGTGACTCACAGGACTGTAAATCCTGCTGCCGTCACACTAAAAGCTCCTCAGTGATAATTATCCTGTTCCTGTAG
>RPOG01006644.1:0-22600 GCA_008086565.1 Thalassoma bifasciatum | reverse complement strand
AAAAAAAAAAAAAAAAAAAAAAAAAGAAATAAAAAAATCTATGAATGATTAAAAAGGACTGTCCACACAAAAAGGGGAAATAAGAAGGTACAATTTACAGACTTGCTCTAATAATAAGAATATTTTTTCAGAAAAAAGAGGGGGACTGGCCAAATAAAAACAAAAGATAACAAAAATTAGAGACTTTCCCAATTAGAAAAGTAAGAAAACCAAACAATTTGGGAACTTTTTCTAAATAAAAAAAAGGAATTTTCATAAATTATTACAGAAATATAGATTAGAGGTTTGTCCTGATAATACTAAAATTTAAAAAGGAAGACTTGCAGAAATATGCAGAAAGAAAGCAAAATCATCATGGAAAACTTGACCAAATAATAGAAGAAATAATGATGAAAAGAGAGAAAAAAATGAAAAATGGGACACTGACTGAAATGAAAAAATAAAAATAAATATATATATATGAAAAATAATAATAAAAACATAATAATAATAATAAGAGGAAAAAATGGCTGATTTGCATGAATGAAAAAAGAAATAAATTTGGAGACTTGCCTAATTTCTAAGGAGATATAAAAAAAGAATGCGACCTGAAAAAAAGAAGCAAGAAATTTAAAATTTGGATTCTTATCAAATTATTACAAATAGATTACTTTGCATTTCTTAATTTTTTATGTTTTATTTTAGTCAAAGTCTCCTCAGTTTTACATTGTTGCTGGTGTAAACAGGCTCCCGTTGAGACATGATAGATATACAAGATGTTTTTTCCAACAGCGATGTTCAACTATATTCACATGGAAGACAAACAAATTTCATTCACGAGTAGAGGACACTGCCCTCATGTGTTCTGGAGGTGTACTGCAGCGTACGATGAAGAAACACATAATGCTTGTTGAGGTTTTGCTGATTGTACAGAGCTTCGGCTTTATAAAGTTGCCTATGCACAGTCCAAATCTGTGAAACGTTACCAGATATAGTAAGATTTATTTCAAGCAGTTGACAGAAACTGAAATATAAACAGTTAGAACATGATTAATTTAAGTGACAAAACTAACACATGGTAAGATTACAGATGGAGGCCGCTTGAAAATAGATGGCGGCCACAATTGGTCCCCAGGCCATAGTTTGGACATCCCTGCCCTAGACCAAACCAAGTGGAAATTTTGCCACAGTGTCAACAGGCAGAGGGGACACATGCCACACTCGTTTCCTTAGATTGATTTAAAAGGATGAGTGTGATCAGGCGTAAATAATAAACACCACAAATGTGTTTTTTTAAAAATGAAAGGAGTGTTGATTTCTGATGTTGTTGAATTAGTTTCTTTGAATGTGGTGTGTAAATGAAATAAATAACACTTAAAAGTAAACAGACTGATTTAATTTATAGCAAAACTTTACTTCAGACGTGGATCGGCATATTTTGACAGCATTGAAGATATATGAATTGCAAATTCACAGAAATCAGACTGAAGTTTGTGTTCCAGACTTCTTTACGGTTATTTCTTTTTAAATTTCCAGCGGTGGAGACATATCAGAAGTGAAAAATCAAATTTTCACAGCAGGGATATACATATCTTATTTAAATTCAGCTTCCAGGAGCTTTGGTTAATGATCAGAACGCGGGGCTGTGTGATGAATGTGCTCAAAGACTGACTTTCAATGTTGTTTGAGCTGCTTTTCCTTTAAAATAAGCACCAATACGTGACAAATGAAGGTGCTGTTGATCTTTACAAAATAAACACATTATATGGTCTAATAATCTGTACAATTTACCAACTCAAACTCAACCCAAAGAGTAAATCCTGTCCTGCTGCAGAGCGTGAAGCTGAGCTGAAGCTGCTGCGTTGATGAACGAGCATCTCCGGTGACAGAGGGCTCTTAAAACTATAAACCTTTTTTATATATCTATTTATATTCACATAAACGTTATATAAATCCCATTCTCGTCTTTGTGGGAGAGGTGTACAGTAGCTGTGTGTTGTTCCTCCTGGAGGCATGTCTTTATATCACTGAAGAGTATTTTTTTTTTTCTTTTTCTCTGAGTGCGACTCTCTCAGGGGAATACTTTGTGTGGCTGTGATTTATGATCCCACAGAGTCTCCCCTTGAAGGAAAACTGACAAATTCCTGCGATAATTGAGGTAAACGATGGGTTTGTCTGCTTCTAATTAATCACTTTTTATTCATAGTCCCTGAAGCCAACGTTTCTCAACCTTGGGGTCGAGGCCCCATGAGGGGTCGCATGGAATCCAAAAGGGGGCTGTTGCACCGCATTATGTAAGAGCGCCGCATTATATGATGATGAAATAAATTTTGACTTTATTTTGTAATAATCCGACGCGTTTTGTAATAAAATTCTTAAGCGCGATATGTAATAAATTTTCCAGCATTATGTAATAATTTCTTACATATTGCTTTGGTTATTACAAAATCCAGGTGTTGCACTTTTTTTCCTAGAAGATGTAAGAATTTAGTGCATTATGTAATTAGCCACCAAAACTAATGTCTTAATTAGAAAAAAAAAACTACTTACCCTCAGATTTACATTGACTATCAGCATACCAGCATGACTTGTAAACATAAATTAATTTAGAGCAATTTTTGTTTCTGTGAACTCTCAAAAACAAACTGTGAATTCGGTTATATTTGACTTAGATTTGACCAATGAATGATCTTGCTACTTTTTTAAAATTAATTTATGTTAAGAGTCATGCTGGTATGCTGATAGTCAATGTAATTCTGAGGGTAAGTTTTTTTTTTTTTTTCTAATTAAGACATCAGTTTTGGTGGTTTATTACATAATGCACTAAATTCTTACATTTTTTTGGACAAAAAAAGTGCAACACCTGCATTTTGTAACAATCGATGCAATATGTAAGAGATAATTACATAATTTTATTACAAAATGTGCCGTTATTACAAAAAAAGGCTAAATTTATTACATTATTACATAATACGGCGTAACAGGGTCCCCTGAAATGTCTAGATAAAATTTAACAAAATTACTAATAAAAATGTTTTCTTCTGTAATTATTCTTCTTTTAAAAATTGAAAAATTGTATTCTACATGTTTAAGTATTTAGTTAGCTTTTTATTCTTAAGTATTTGAGTATTTTCAGCATTGTATTATTAAGTATAGCTGTAACTTAAGTGTTTTGTTTTCAAATATTTTAGTATTTCACTATTTAGTATTTCAATATGTAGTTAACATTTTGTTATTAAGAATTTTCAGTATTTTACTGTGAGGTATCCCAGTATTTTTGGTATTTTTATTGTTGATTATTTAATCATTTTTTGTACCCAAGCAATTCACTTTTAATTTTTATTTTCCTGGATTCAATAGTTTAGTATTTTAAGCTGTAGAATTTAAATTTACATAGCAATACTGAACTTTGTGCTGTTTTGTTCTTATTTGTCTACAGGTGTTTACATTGTTTATTGCTCTATTTGCCTTTTTCTTGTCTCCTGGGGTTAAATAAAGTTTTTTGAATGTCTTTATATTATATTATTATTATTATATAATGGTGCTAACAAATACGATTGGTGCGCAAGAATCATAAACACAATTTTCTCATTTTGTGTGGGGAGTAAAAACATTTCTACGTCTTTATTAGTGAATGAGGCCCATTGTTGTTTGCACAGATTGTCTCCAGCTTTGATTTCTTGTGCAACAACTTTGTCGAAATGCTTTTTTTTTTTAATGAAAGCAACACAAAGGCATATTATGACTCAGTGAAAGCTGGGAAAAATCTGAGGAAACTAGTGTTTGTTGGAAATATGAGATCATAGAAATAAAGCAGAAGCAGCTGTAACAAAGCAGGGGTACTTCTGTTGTTTTGCAACACATCTGGTGTTTCATAGGATTGAAAGTTTAAGGTGCTGTGTCATAATCTGCGGGAAGAAGAAATCTTGGAGACGATTCCTGGCCACACAGAAGTAACCGGATTGCACAACCAAAGAGCAAAAGCTGAAGCAGAGTGAGAGCTGAACAGCTGAACTGAGTACGAGTTCACATTTTTAAACATGAGCAGGTGGACAGAAGTTTGAGTCCGCCGCACTTTCAATGGACGTTACAGCTCGAGTGCAGTTTTAGTTCACGCAGAGCAAATCCAAGAGCATTCATCTGCATATTTTGCTCTTCAGATGGAAGCTTTTATATTGACATACAAAGCAGTGAATTGAGGTGAAAGGTGAAGTCTTCACTGAAAGAGAATCCAAACTTCAATTCAATAGGTGTGCTCTCGAAGCAAAATAAAGAAAGATGTGACCATGGCACTAAAAGGGTGTAAGGAGGGAGCATAAAACCAGATGATAATATAAGACAGAAGTGTTACATAAAATCCTGGGATAAATCCAAACAGAAGGGTCTTTCAGGCCCAATTTCAATTCCTTTCTTAACCCTGAAGCTCAACCCTCAGTCTTGGTAGCCCTCAAAACCAAGTGTTAAGGGCTGTTTTGTGACTTAGAAATGGGTGACCCCTTAAATGCAGATACATCTTCAGACTGTGGGGGGCAGCATTATACCAAAGCGGCGTTCAGTCTCTCAATTCAGAAGAAGAAGAAGGAAGCGGAGGCATTTACAGGATCAGCGACAATGCCGTCTTCAGCCGTGTTTGTGTCTTTTGCGTGGGCTTTGGGCATCTTTTTGAGATTAGCCCGGTCATCTTATACCAGTATCGGCACAAGCATGTTATGTAGGCTGTTATCTTGATAAACAACTACATTACCAGAGAGAAAAATGACTATTTTGTAACGTTTACTAACTTAAACGATAAGAACAACACACCGGCCACTATTGACAAAAGATTGTAAAATAAAAACAGATGTTATGCAACAATGAGGTAAATAAACTAAGATAGTACAATGGTTTTGGTAATATTTATATCTCCATTAAAAAAGAAAATACACATTTGTAGCTCGCCTTCTTTGACGCCATGTTTATCTGCTGAAATGTGCAATGCATTCTGGATGTCCCTTAGTCCCAAGGGTGGTGTCGGAAAATCTCAGTATTGAGGGAGATACAGCCTCAACCTTAACCCTCAACCTTAACATTCTGAGAATCAGGACAGCACTAGCACTTCACGGGAGCGCACATTTTGAGATTGAGGGTTAAGACAGGAATTGAAATTCACCCTAAATTCTACGTAAACAAGCAAAGAAGCTATTCAGATGCATGTGAGAAGCTTAGTCCGACTGAGATGAGAAAAAAATGGAAAAGCTCAGTTTACACACCAAGATAATGTCATTGCGATCGCTGTGCGGTTAGATTCAGCAGGTCTTGGTATGTGTCCACATTCAGAGGGAGAAAATTTCAGCTGGTAGAGGAAGTAGAGGACGATGATAAATAAGGGTGCATACATACATAAAACCATAAAGAGCTACAGCCATTCACCTTTTCCATTGTTGTTAGAATGTTGTTTCCTCTCAGGGTGAACTGTAACTAGTTTGATACATGCGGACGCCAATTCATCGCCAGTCCTGATTGGTCATTGCGCCCACTGGACACTCCATTCACCTATCTATAACTGACCTGAGGGGGAAGGAGCAAACACTCACATGGACTCACTCACAAATTTATCACCACAAATGTCTCCATCACACAAAGTTTCAAGTTAAGTTTCTCTGGACCATGGGAAGATATTACTACAACAAAACTTTAAGCTCCCCTGAAGAAATTTCACTGTGTTTTATGATTTCGTGTTTTATATTCTCTTATGTAAACTTTTTGAGTTTAGCTCAGCATTTTGTCTAGTCTTACGTCCCCTGTGTGTTCATGTACAAAGTTGAGGTTGATATCCATTGTTGATATAGCTGTGGCTTCAGCCTCTTTCTGTGACCTTCTGTCTTTCATAAATGCTGAATTGAGAAATTGTCCCTCTTCATGTGATTCTTGGGAGATGATCATCTAAATAATCGGTTAATTCTAGCATATGACCCAACTTTGGAGTCCTCTATTAACAAAGTGGTACTCGTTACTTCATTGGAAATGTTGTCCTTTGCATGAGCAAGAAGTGTTAAACTGAAAACAGTGAATTATGTAACTTTACTAAGCCACCAGCAGTTAAAAAAGGGGCTGTTTCAGCTTCTATTTCATCAGGAAAACTGACATCTACCCCCCACTTGTATCCCACCTTATTCTCAGAGGGGTCTTCATTCAGAAGGCCCATTAGTCAGAAAACTACTTTGGGTTTAGTTGAAGTTCTTAAAGCTAAACTAATGGATTGGACTGACAAATGTGCCTTTGGAGAAAAGAGCAGATGTCAGTTGTCAAAGGGGGAGATGATAGTTTTATCTTTCTGAAATGATCTGGTAGGTCACAAAGAGACATCCAGATTAACTGCAGTTTGTTTCATATCAAGAACTAGAAAATTGAAATTCTCACAGGAGCTTTAAGTATATTTAGAAAAGGTTTATAGTCATTACCTGCAATTCAGGCCTTGTTTACTTATTTGAATGTTCAAATAAGATGTTTACCTGAAATTCACACCAGGGTTCCTACACATCCTTAAAAAGTCTTACATTCACAGATTTAAAACTAAGGCCTGAAAAAGTCTTAAATGAACTAAAATGTTATATTCTGGTCTTAAATAAATTACTCAAAGGTCTTAAATTTGTCAGGGTATCCTAGTGAGGCAGTCCTGGACTTTACACTTTAACACCCAGTCGTTCACTGAGGATCGCTTTATGTTCAATAAACTGACAAAAAGTCAACTTGAATGAGTCTCATTGAGTGACACATGTTATGATTTGGTTGTAATACAGCTGGATCCTCCAAACCATCAACTATATTTATGTGTTTTTGGTCTTGAATTTCAGTTAAAGTAGCATTATAAAGGTCTTAAAAAGTCTTAAATTTGACTTGGTAAAAAGCTGCAGGTACCCTCATGCAATTGATGCTTAAATTAAGTTGAGAAATGTTCTTCAAAGTGGCTTTAAGAGTCAGTCTTTCTGAGTTTTATTTTAGCACAGACTTATGCCCTTTTTTTCCTGTATCTGACGGAATTAGAGACAAAAAAAATCTCTCTTTTCTTTCATTTTCTGAACAACAATGATGGGTTTGTTTTACATCTTGACTTGGACAAAGTTGCCAGATGATTCCTAAAATGTGGTAAAGCCTTCAGTCTGCAGATGGAGCGAGTGTTGCAGGGCAGCGTGGTGATGCTTCACCTGAAAACAGCGTGAATTGAGGTTAAATGCTGAAGGAGAATGTAGCTACAATACTGGCAGCTTTTACAGCTTTCTCCATAATCACACGAGGCTCCAGTTCCAGCTGGCATTTCTGGCAACATGATGAATACCTGCACGAGCCAAAACAAACTGATGCTAAACACTGTGCATACGTCTGTGCACAGAGAACAGCCTCTTTATGTCTGTCAGAGAAAACAATGGGAAGCCAAACATTTTGTCCTTGAGTGAAGTTCCTGTGATTGTTACCTGCACTGAGATAGGCATCCTGATCGGTTTTATTCCTACAGGCGAGCTGTCAGACTCCTCCAGGAATCAGGGTGCTTTTAAAACCCTGAGTGATTACAGCGAAATGAAGAGGTAACAACAGTCTGGAGAAGTAAAGGATGCTAAAAGCAGCCGTGATGGTAATAGCACCAGAGGAAACCCTACCTCCATCTGTTATTCTCACCAAGTGATGATGCCTCTAAAAAGCACCGGAGCTCCATTATTATTTTCTTTCTGACTCGCCTTTCTGAGATTTAATGCAGCGTTTAGCTTTGACAAAGAGGAGAGATAAAAATGAGCGGCAGTTTCTTCTTGGTTTGTTGATGCCTTTTTGAAAACTTAGGGAATTTGTCTGAAATCTTTTGTTATAAAACTGTGCTGATAAAAAAATCACTGGTGCAATCAAACGCTGAATTTTTACTCTGAGTCATTATGTTCCTTTTTAGATCCACCTCAAATTTTTATCTGTCATTTATGTGTATTATCCAGCTTTACTAAATTCTCTAATCTGATTGCTCTGAAGCCAACAACAAACAAATCTTAACAGCAAAAGCAACATGAGGGAAACCTGGTAGCAGACGTCAAATCTATTACACCTCTGCCTGTTGACACTGTGGCAAAAAATCCTTATAGGCTCTGTGTGAACTATAAGTGTGGTGTTAACTACAGTGACACCTGTGGCTGGAAGTGGTAGTGTTTTTCTAGAATCAAGTTTCCAAGAAAGACATGACTCCTTGCCAAAAGTAGATCTTTTTAACACCACTTTTCTTTGTTAAAGACAACTTTTTACAGGATACCAAGTCCAAATTGTGACAACTCCCTCACTTAGCTTTCTTCAATCCTTTTTCTTTATAGTACTTTAGCTTTGCCTTTACTACAAATAAATCAAAGAAATCCTTTCCTTGAAGAAAGAGGATGGACCTTGTTGCTCACTTTGTCAACTCACAGCGTAGTGCTGATTAACAGACTTTTAGTCTACAGGCCATTGATATCGCTGAGGAAAACCTGACCCAACCAAGGATACAGGAAAATAAGATTTAGAAACATGTTTTGCTGAAAATGTCATTTTTAATTGTAATAATTTGCACAAATGCACTATACATTACCCCTTATATAAACTGTGGCTGTAACTAGTCACAGGCTTCAGAGTGAATAACTATGCAGGAGGACTAGAGCCACACTAAAAAGAAAAAAAAAGCAACTTACGAAATTAATGTCAGAAACTAACAAGAACAAAATCAGAATTTAAGACCAACCACGCAGGCTGCCTATAGCACCTGTTTGTTTTCCAACTTTTTTGTACTTCATGACTGAACTTTTTACGTCTTGATGCCTCTATTCTTTTCATCGGCTTGTTATTACAGCTATGCGGTCTTGATCCAGCTCTCATGGAGAGTGTTTGGACTTTTTTTTAACACCATGCATTTGAGTTGTTGCAACCCGGTGTTGTTTCAGCCGGAGGAAAGAATAGAGCAATTAAGACATAAAAAATTGAGTCATAAAGTAAAAAACAGTTGGAAAAACAAACAGGTACATTGGCATGCGGCTTGCGAGGTTGGCGCTTGAGTACAAAATTATTCTCTGAGGTTATGACTTTATTTTTGTAAATTTATGACCTGATTCTCGTCAGTTAATGACTTTTTTCTCCTAGGTTTATGATTTTATTCTTGTAAGTTTATGACTTTATTCTTGTAAGTTTACGACTTGGTTCTCATAAGTTAATGACTTTATCCTTGTAAGTTTATAACTTTTTTCTTGTAAAATAATGACTTTTTTCCTGTAAGTTGATGACTTGATTTGTGTTAGTTTATGACTTTATTCTTGTAAGTTTACAACTTAATTCCCGTAAGTTTGACCTTTTTTTTTCATAAAATTATGACCTTATTCCTGTAAGTTTATGACTTTGTTGTCTTACGTTTATGACTACATTCTTATAAGTTTACAACTTTTTTCTCTTAAGTTTATGGCTTTATTCTTGTAATTTTCTGACTTTTTTCTTGTAAGTTTATGACTTCATTCTCATAAGTTTTTAACTTTTTTCTTTTAAGTTTATGACTTTATTCCTGTAACTTAATGACTGTATTATCATAAAACGAGATTTTATTCTTGCAAGTGTATGACTTCATTCTTAATGATTTAAGACTTTATTCTTGTAAATTTATGAGATTTACCTTGAAAGTTTCCTTTTTTTTTTCTTTTTTAGCATGGTCCTAAACTTTTGTCATAATTAACCCTCTTTCCTTGAGGCACTGAAAAAATATGCATTCCGTTAAAAAAGCCAAAGATAATGAGTGGAAACAGTCGATTAATCCCTCAAAGACGTTTTGAAATTCGCAGAAACATGTTTTGCTTATTTATAATCCCATCAGGCTGAAGAGATTGTGAAACAGAAATAAAACAACACTGGAAAAGTTCAACAATCATTGACTGGACTTAAAGCTGCCCTGATCAATAACTTTACCCTGCATCAAAAATCGGACGGATTTATTATTCATGTGTGTGAAAGACAGAACTCAAGGGACAGTGAATAATGAATGTGCATTTATCAAACAATCTGAATCAACTGCAAATAAGTGCTGGGAGTGATGTATCTTGAAAGTTATTGTGTTTAAATCTGTTTCCAGTAGTATCTTTATTTTCAGCATCACATTTCCAGATCTCATCTTTTCTCCTCCGTGAGAAGGTCTCGTTCTTTTTTCATTGGCTTCCATGAACAGATAATATGGTGTAATATGCTCCTTAATCATCCGAATGTGCGACATTAAAGTGTTGACAGACTGGATTGGTCACCATTTAATTCAGGGATGACAAAAGACATCTTAACCAGATAAACACAGCCTTTAAGCATCTTCTCCCCACATTGTGCTGACTCATGATATTTCAGTGAACACCCTCCCCGAGCAGCGACTCATCCCTCTTTAATGTGTTTCGCTCTGAGAAGAGCTGCCTCCTTCACGACCTTCCCTCACTGATGAATTCCTCCATGAAAACACTCGATGGTATTGCCACAGCGGGAGAGGAGTTATATTGAAAAGTTCTATTCTGTCATCTTTTTAGATTTTTTTTTACACAAGAAGCATCCCCATCTTTGGGTTTAATGGGTATCCAGGCGCCAAAATACTGTGCTTTTCTCTGAAGAGGGGGATTGTTGATTCACTTCATGTTCAGTATGAGTGTGTTTAGGAGGCTACAAGTGCTTACACTCAGCATCATATGCAGAAAGGAAAGAAGCATCAGCCGGGCTTCACTTTAACCTTTTGTGCCTCTCTGGATTGTTGGTGACCTGTTTACCATTGTAAGACTTCATCAAAGTATAAATAATAACACATTTGTCAAACATCAGAATGCTATACCACTTTAGAAAGCTTAGATTTTTCACATTTTAGTCACTAAGTTTGGTTTACAGTTTTCTTGACCAACAAAAGAATCACTCAGATTGTGATCACATCAACTGGGATGTCCTATTTGTTTGGGGTCACTATGTCACATCCTGACGCCCGTACCCTGAATATTCACTCTCCTTTCCACCAGAAGAATCCAGAGTTCAAACATGTCAAAATTGTTGTTTCATCAAATTATTCCAAGTGGTGAAATTTCTCCTGTAAAGTCCGTTGTTTGTCTGTCTCATACATAACAGCAGCTTTGCAGTCTTATAGAATTTCCTCCTTGATGTGAATGTAGCAAATCTGAATGTGTCAGGGTTCTAGCTGCAAGAAAAAAGTGACCAAAAAAGTGTTGAGTTTCCATCCCAGGACAGCTTGTGATAGCCAACAAGCGCTCCCTTCTTGACTGGCCAATACACTGCAAAAACTGAAATTTAAGTCAGTCATTATGTCTTATTTTTAGTAAAATTTGTCGTACTATTCTTGATTTGAGCCACATTTACTAGACAAGGTCATAAAAATGTCTCATTTCAAGTTTTTTAAAGAGAAAAATGAGGCATCAATTGCTTGTATCAAGTTAAAAAAAAATCTGCCAATGGGATAAGATAAAAGATTTTTGTTTTAAGACATCTTTCTAATTTCAAGAAACTTCCCGGGTGAATTCGTCTTATCCCATTGGCAGATTTTTTTGACTTGTTACAAGCAATTTAAACCTAATTTTTGTCTTAAAAAAAACTTGAAATAAGACATTTTTATGACCTGGTCTGGTGAATGTGGCTCAAATTAAGAACAATAAGACAATTTTTACAACAAATAAGACATAATGACTTGCTTACATTTCCGTTTTTGTAGTGTAGCACATGGTGGTGACAGCTCTGTGAGACGGTTGTTCGTTGGCTCACTCATACAGTGACCAATCCTCTTACTGTTTACACGAAGCCAGCTGTAGCCATTTAGATCACTGGTGAGACTCATTTATTATTCGTTCACATTCAAGTGCACAATATGAGAGGTAAAATCTGTGAATGGGAACTTTCATGATTTCATGATTTTTGACAAACTTTTCCACAAAGATGGCTAAGTTGACTAAAAAAGAGGACACTGAGCACTGATGAAGCTGGTTTTGTTTGCACAGTTTTCAGACGAGAGCATGGACAGTGGGTACAGCTCTGTCTGGTGTTTGGACACCTGATACTAAAAACTCTCTAACTCCTACAAAGTTTTACCGAGACAGCTCAAATTTTACCCAGATGTAGATGACAAGGTGTAGAAGTGATGTGGTGGATGTCTTATGTCTGTCATCAAGCATCTTGAGGTTACTGATTTTCAAAGATGGTTTAAAAAAATGAAGAGGAAAAAAGTGTTTCAGCTGTTTTTAGCCTGATGTGAACTGTAGCTAAATATTAAAACATGACATTTTCTGAAACTAGAGACTTAAATCGTTCAAATGAGGTGTCACTGATGAACTTCGATCTGTGGTTCTTCAGTAATAAACTTTGAAACATGTCATGGAATATATACCAGAATTAGATGGTATATAAGGGGTTAAAGATTCGAGATGCAAACATACAATAGAGTTTTTGCTGTAGATGGAGGTTGCAGACTCTCTCATGCGCCTCTGAAGTAGAATTTCACAGCCTCTGACACTCTCTGTTGGAAGCTTCCTCAGGTATATGTGCATCACTTAATCATTCATGCGGAGAACTGAGCCAATCTGATAGAGCACGCGTGGCATTGATGTGGCACAGGAATCCAAATGGTTTGTTTTTATCAGCGCGCCGAGCCGGTGCATCGAGCTTGGCAGAGTGTAATGGAACTCCCACTGTACCCCCCCGTCCCAGGGGTTGAGATCTGTCTGATACTATTAATAATGACATTGTGCTCTCAAGGCAATTAATCAGCTGCTGCAACAGAAAATAGATGTACTCCAGTGGAACATGGGAGGAGGTGAGGAGTTGCTTATGTTGCACAAAGCGCCGCACATTCAATACGAAGCTGGCAGAGCAGATGAAGAAAGACAAGTGGAGGCTGTTCAGTCCCACAATGCTGCTGTTGGAAAGTTACAAGGGGGGAGGAGAGGAATTATGGGAAGTAGACTTTAACTTCCTATGAGTTTTCTTTATTAGACTGTCTGCAAATGTGAATCAGTGAAATGATCCTTCACTGTTCAGTCCTTTCACTACCTCCTCGACCTAATGGTTTCGCACATTTTGAGTTACTATATTTCAATAAGGGGAGTCCCCAACTTTACTCAAACTGATTTAACCATCTCTGCTACTTGGTAGAAGTATGCAGTGTATCTTCAGGCTTTTTTTCTTTTCTTTTTTTTTGCACAACCACAGTCAAGTTGTCGACTGGGACTAAAATGTGCCTTTGTTTTGCACTTTGTTCTTTTAGTTTTTTTCATGTAAAATGAATGTTTTGCACAGCAGCATTCAATCACAAGTAAAAATGAATGTGTTGTTGCACTTTAATCAAGATGAAATATTCACAAATTCAGTTTTTCCTTGTTTCATGCAACATTTCCTTTGCTTGAAATAACATTGTTCAATATTTTGTGGCAGAAATCAAATCTGTTCAATGCCTCTGGATATTTGGGAGAAATTAATTTCTTTGCATTTCCTATCCAGCAAATGCATGATGTTGAAATGCTGAGCATCACATTAAATACATCTTAATATATCTGGTAACGTTTCACAAAGATTTGGACTGTGTATAGGTAACTTTATAAAGCTGAAGCTCTGTACAGTCTGCAAAAACTCAACTTTTACAGCTGACATATAACTGCATTTGGCTTTATGCAAAATGAGTTTCATGAGTTGTTTAGAATTTAAAAAAAACACAAAAAAACACATGAGACGACCAAATAACTGAATTAAAGATGTGAAATTGTCAAAAAAAGACAAAAGTTGAAGCATAAAATGGTTCAGAATGCAGGATCAGAGATATTTGGGTTTTAAAAAACAAACACAAACAAACGTGATTAAGTTCAGATCCTGATCCTGCTATAACAGCGCAAGCATGTTTGACTTAACCATTTGTTTGCTTGTTTGTTTGTTTTCCAAAGTTTTCCAATAGAGTGCTCACGTGTAACTTTCACTGTTAATAAACATGTCCATAAGAGCCGCCAGCCCTTGGTCATTTGGTCATGGGGAAAAAGTTTGGACACCCCTGACTTAGACCCAATTCCAATTCCTTTCTTAACCCTCAATCTTAACCCTCAAGCTCAACCCTGAATCTTAGTAGCCCTCAAAACCAAGTGTTAAGGGCTATCTTGTGACTTAGAAATGGGACACCCCTTAAATGCAAATGAAATTGTTGTGGACTGTCTGTCAGTTATTCCTTCGGTTAGCGTTATCAAAAAAATATCTGTATAAATAACACAACCACGGACATATTCAGCTGTCACAGCATACCATAGTTTATTGAAAGGTAAACACCAGCTATAACTATCGTTACATAACTCTGCAGCTACAGGAGATGACATTAGCCCGGTCATCTTATACCATTATCGGCACAAGCATGTTATACAGGCTGTTATCTTGATAAAACACTTACATTACCACGGAGAAAAATGAACATTTTGTAACGTTTACTAACTTAAATGATAGCAACATGGCTTGTCCGCACCGGACGCTATTGACAAAAGATCGTAAAATAAAAATAAATGTTCTGCAACAACGAGGTAAATAATCCATGAAATGGGTCTAAACTAAGATAATACAATGGTTTTCGTAATATTTATATCTCCATTAACAAAGAAAATACTATATTTGTAGCTCGCCTTCTCTGCCGCTTTGGACGCCATGTTTATTTACTGAAAATACGCAATGCATTCTGGATGTTCCTTAGTGTCGGAGAATCTCAGTATTGAGGGAGATACAGCCTCAGTCTTGCCCCTCAACCTCAACTTTCTGAGAATCGGGACAGCACTTACACTTCGCGGGAGTGCACATTTTGAGATTGAGGGTTAAGATTGAGGGTTAAGACAGGAATTGGAATTCACCCTTAGACCCATCTTTGGTTTCTCTTAATACTTCCTGAATCTCAAGATCAGCCTGAAACCCAAACTTTTTGAACAGGTTTTCACCGGCCAAAGTGAAATGTAACTCGTAGATTAATTTTACGTGTGAGCGATCAGGTTGTCTGTGATGTTGCTGTTAAACAAATCAACATTATGGGATCTGACCAAACAGAATCGTTTATTTAGCGCAGCTGGTTAACAGCTTCTGTCATCGTCTCTTCAGAGGCAATAATTTACCACGCTCCACACTCACAAGAGCAAAAACAAAGTTAGCCTGCTAGCTTGTTTCCCAGTGGTTGGCCTGTAGCATCTGGGGCTGCAGCTGCTCCCAGTAACCACATGTGGAAAACGAGGCTGCCCCCCCCCAAGCTTTAAATCAGCCGCTCACATACAAACTTTTCCTGCAGTAACGGCTGTAATAAGTCTTTCATGTGCTGCATCTTTATTTATCTACTCAAAAGCTCTATTTCTGAAACAATTAAGGATGATAAAAGAGTCTCATCGTAGCCCAAAGCGTAACTCATAAAGCGTTGGGTAATCTGTGACCCTCTTTACTGACCTCTATGGCAAAGTAGCAGGAGTTTTTTTTTATATCAGTGCAGCTCATGTCCTCCCACACAAAGTCCTGACATGGCCTCTTTTCACCCTGCTTCATTCTTTACGCTCGGCCTGTAATTGAGCTCAACAACAAACTTATACAGACACAACATAACAAGAGAGGGAAATGCAGAAATGAATGTGCTGCGTGACAGAGAGTGAGCACCTTTAAAATCCCATGAAACTTCTTACGCCTATTTTTGGAGGCTTGAACTTTCAGCACTAGAGGTCCTAGAGTTACCAGTATTAATCAACAGCCCCATTAATGGTGTCCATTTCTGCAAACATCCAGTAGAAATCACACAAGTCGTCACAAACAGTTTATATTAGTCTGAAAGGACCAAAAGAGGACAAGGGCCACTGGTAAATATCAGTTAATAAATAAATATTTGTCCAATATAGATATATTTTGAAAGTAAGATTTATGGTTTCAAAGTCAAAAATCTGAGAAAAAGTAAGAATCTTGAGACCAAAATCAGAGTTCTGAGAGAAAAGTCAGAATTCAGAGTTTAGACTTGGAAACCTGAGGGAAAAAAAAAAAAATCAGAATTCTGAGGTTGATGGCAGAACGCCAAAAATAAAAAAACAGAATCCTGACGTTAAAGTATTGTAAGTTTAAAGTCAAAATTCTAAGATTATAGTCAAACTTGGAAGGAAAATGTCAATATATTAATGTCAGAGTTTTGAGGTTAGGGACAGGATTCTACATTTAAAGCCAGAATTAATTAAATAAAAAGAGAGAGAAAAAAGTCAAATTCTGAGATTAAATTTCAAATTTTGAGTTTTAAAATAGAATTCTGATAGAATACAAATAATCCTGACATTTGCATCACAATTCTTACCATATTATATACTCTATATACCAGATTTTGGGATTACAAGCAGAAGTGAGAAAAAAAGTCCTATTTTTTGAGACTAAAGTCAGATCTGATCTGAAATCTGAGAAAACTGAATTCTGAAAATCAGTGTCAGAATTATGAACTTAAAGAACTGTGAGTTTAAAGTCAAAACTTTGAGATTATTGTCAGATTTAGGAGAAAAAAAACACCTGAATCCTGAGATAGTTGCAATTATGACTTTAGAAGAACCATGGAATTTAAGTTAGGTTTTGAGGCCAAAGATAGAAATCTGAGGAAAAAAAAGAAGAAAAAAAAAAAAGAACAGGATTCTGACGCAAAAGGATTGTGAGATTAAAGTCCGATCTCCGGGTTTAAACCTGGAAATCTGAGAAAAACAAAGTCCTGAACTGTGAGTTAAAAGTCAAAACTCCGAGATTCCTGTCAGACTTGGAAGAAAAAAAGTCAGAAACCTGAGATCATATTGAGAATATTGAGATGAATGTCAAAGTTCAGAGACAAAGGTCAGAATTCAAAATTAAAAGCCAGAATTCTGAGATAAATGTCAAATTCTGAGATTGAATTCCAAATTTTGAGTTTAATGTCAGAATTTTAAGAAAAGAGTTAGAATTCCAAGATGTAAATCATGATTCTTACATCAAAGTACTATGGGATAAAAGTCAGGTTTTTAGATCAAAGGCAGGAAAAAAAAGAAGGAAAAAAAATGGAATTCTGAGATTTGAGCCAGAATTTTGATTTTAGAGAATTAAGGGTACAAGAGAGTAATGGTTTAAAAGTCAGAATTCTGATCTTTAAGAATCATGAGTTTAATGTCGAAAATCTGGGATCAAAATCCGAATACTGTGTTGTAAATCACAATTCTTATACCAAAGTATTTTGCGATGAAAGTCAGATTTTAAGAACAAAGGCAGAACTGTTAGAAAACAAACAAACAAAAAAACAAAACAAAAAAATCAGAAATCTAAGGTTCAAGTCAGAATTCTGATGATAGAGAATTATGAGTTAAATTCAGAGTTCTGAGATAAAAAGAAAAACAGAATTCTGATTTAACAGGCAAAGTTCTGAGATTTAAATCAGAATTCGTAGACTTCTGAAGAAAAGAGAAAAACTCTGCAAATTTAATAACCATGCTGAGATTTTTCTCTCTGGAAAATGAAGACTATAAAACCAGGAGAAGAAAGTTTGCAGTGAGAATGTGCTCTGTACGTGAACTGCATAAATATTTCATTCTTGTCCTCAGCATTGATGTGATTCCTCTCTGTCGTCCTCATCTGTGCGTTATTATTAGAGATCCTTTCTTTCCCTCTGAACTCTGGGGTCAGGCTGCGGGATGAGGATGTGATATTTTGAGCGTATTCTTAATATTTTCATCGTTTTTGCTGTCAGTGATATTTATGATGAGAGGATGGCGTGTCAGCTGTTCCTTTTTTGTTTCGGCCTCTCTGTCGTTTGTCGTGTTTAACATCGCGTCTGTCGTGTATCAAGGCCTGAGACTTTTCAGAAGAAGTATCTCTCACTGTCTGCCTCACTTGCATAAAGAAAATCCACTGATCTCTCCGTGTTTTTCTGCAGAATCCCTCCGATATGAGGCAGGCTTATATTCCCTTAGCTGTCTGTGTGTAATAGCTCAGGCTCAAATAGGGGTAATATATGCATGCCTCTGAAACAATCAGTCTTGTTTATCCAGAGCCCTTGAACCTCCAGGATCAGAAAGTTTGTGCAATGAATTCTGATTTGCTAAATCCCTGCCCAATTTATTGCCTCCACTCTGTACAAACATCAAAACAAACTCTCTTCTCTTTTTGTACCAGCAGCTGTTAGATTTGGGCGAGAAGAACAGAAAGAAAGGGTGGGATGATAGAGACGTGGAGGATTCACAATTTGTTTATTAATGTCTCTTTCCTCCTCAGCCTGTTCCTCCCTCCCTCTTCATTTCCTCTCTCCTGGAAACATCTTTGCATCTGCACTGCGGGGCTTAGCTAACTGCGAGGAAACAGTAAAAATTTGATCGAGACCTTGAACGCGGCGTCTTAGCAGGTGGATTCGTTTGAAACTTTCATCGGCTGAGTCTCCGAGAGTCATATCGGGTGTTGGGGAAATTCTGTAACCTCAGTGTGTATGAAGTTGTTAAAAGGAGACAGAGCAGCGTGGGTTTGAGAGCATGAATGCATAATTTGTGTCTCAGGTGTTTTTTTCTTTGAAGAACAAACTTATTGGCAGTATCTCAGTTTTGCCTAAAGTGTAAAATTAGTTTAAGAAGCACTTGTACTTTTGGAGCTTTGATTTAACCAAATACAAATTAAAATAAAAGAGTCTAATTCTTAATTTGACAGTGATTAATAGCTGAAACCTCAGAATCTGTTTGGACATCTGCTCACTTGTTATTGTCTCTTATTAAACAATAAACTGTTTGTAATGCTAACACATCCCTGCAATTTTAAAGGGTACTGCACAATCTTTTACTGGTCTTTAGCCTGATCTAGAAATATCTGTGAAATCCGAACATTCTAGCTGTATGTTTTTTTTTCTCTTTTAAAAATTCAATGTGTAAATTTATGTTTAGATTTGTACAATTAATAATTCATTTAATGTCATTCATACATTATTATTTTTGTTGTGGTTGTTGCCACTGTTGTTCAATTACATTTTGTCATTTGCTTGCAACCCCCCCCCCCTTCTTTTCTCATTTCTCATTTTTCCTTTCCTCTTTCTTTAAATAGACATTCATATTAATCATTTTAATTAACCTAAATTATCATTAATACATGATAATCTATACATTATTACTATTATTGGTTATTCCCACTATACTTATAGTAATAATAATAATAATAATAATAATCATAATAATAATGATGATAATACTACTACTACTATTACTACTTCTACTACTACTACTACTACTACTACTACTACTAATAATAATAATAACCTATACTATCACTAATACATGATAATTCATACATTACTTTGCTTTATTCATGTATTGTTATCATTTCAAAATCTTTCCACTTCGGAACCTGGTTTCAAAAACGATTGTTTATATACCCCCAAAACGCCGTCTTCGTATGGATGATACGCAGATTCGGCAAAAAACGTATGCGTTTTGACCTTGTTTTGTCTTCGTGTGGATGGGGCCTTATATTGGACTGCTTTTTTTTCCCCTCTTCCTTCCTTATGTACTCTCTTTCTCATCCAATGTAATGGACCACTGCATTCCCTGTTTTATGTCACCTTCTTTTTATGTTTCGGAAACTTTCATTGTTCTGAAACATGTGCAATGACAAATAAAGTGTCTTGCATCTTAATGAAAACGGGACTTTTACCCCCCAGACTGTCATCAAACCTGGTGTGCTAATTTTCACTGTAGAAATCTGGGAGTACTAGAAGCGTTAATTAAATCCATGAAATAAAATGTAAATATTCAACCCATAAGCTATTTAAAGCAGAGACTCCTCTCTTCTAATGTTTCAATAACAGCTCTTCCCAGCAGGGGGTCTCTATCAAGCTTCACTCCCCTGTTTGCTGCTTGGTTTGATCTTTCGCCAGAGTCTCAGATGTTTCTGGCCAGGATTCAAAAGTCCTTTTGATCTGAAGATGCTAATGGATGAATAAGGGTTGGAAAATTCAAGAGGAGAATGTGATCTTCCTCTTATCATCACGCTTTTTTTTTTTTTTTTTGAACGTCAGGGAAAATTTAACACGTTTATTTATTTTTTTCTTCTACGGGCTCCGGCTGGGTTAAACATTTGACACCTCAGACTGGATTACAGTGTTTAAAAAACGCAGCTAAGTGGAGAGACTCTGGCTGTGAGGCGATAGACTGCATATCAGTGCATACAACTTCTCAGATTACGCTTTTTAATCACATATCCACACCAGCAGGAGCATTAGGCGCTGGATCTCATTGCAATGACGAAGCATTGCATTAGGACTTGGGTTGCGTGAGACGCTCCATCACTAAATTCACCCCCCCACCGCTGTCCAGAAGCCCTCTCTGCTGCCGCCGCTGCCGAGTTTATCATAACAGCTTGAGAGTCGGTGACCCGCCAGATGTTTGTAATCTCACACCGAGAAGCTTGTGAGTGAGGTCGCAATCAGATAAGGGAACATTGGAGCGGATTATAAACGGTGACAGTGGGGAAAAGGCTATAGATTCCACCGTGAATGTCGTCCATGACGGACTACTCGAAAGAGTGTGCGTGTGTGTGTGAATAAAATGGGTGAATTCAACGCTCACACACAAGGTGCTGCCTCATTTCTTCTCGCCACTTTGCAGGGCCCCATTGAGAGTGTATGGCTGTGTGGGCAGGTTAACCCTTTAACGGCGGGTGTGTCGGCACGGACACATTTGCATTTGAATGTCCTTTACTCCTTAACGGTACCCACAATAAAAAAAAAATTCCAACGATTTCTGAAAGCTTATACGTTGCTTTTTCAGCTAATATGTGGTTATTACGGTAATTTCACCCAGGCGTTTAAGGAAACCCACGAATAAACACACAGACGGCGGCGCAGATGGGTGAGAGGGAGGCACAGAGAAAGAAGAAAAAAAGTGCCAAAAAGAAGATTCTTTTGGGTTAACAAACCTCAGCTGATGTTTCTGCACAACTCTGACACAAAGAAGCACCTTAGAGAGCAACTTCATGAGAGAAAAGGTAACAAAGATGGGATAAATTTCAATTTGAACAATTTGAATTGTGTCGTGACTCTTTTGGAAGGATGTACTTAGTCTCATTTGTACAAGATGTGTGTATTTTACTGTTGACGATACGTAGTAACCTTTTTGTGCTGTATACAAGAATGTGTGTTTTACACGTCGTGCGCAAAATGGCACGTGACGTTTTTCTTCGGTCTCAGAAATGTGTTTCAAGCAAGCGGCAACCTCCGGTCTGAAAAAATGAGACAACACGGAAGTGCTAAAAAGCTGCTGTTCCTCGAATGACCGCTTGAGGCTGGCTCTGGAAGTACAGGAAGTCACATACAAGTGAATGGGGAAAAAAGCAGTTTTAAGAGCCAAAATTAGCGTATTTAAAGCCTGGAAAAAACTCTGTCTCCCGTCTGTATCGCTTATTTCGCTAACGGCACACACTGTGAGGGGGTGAATTTTTTTCTAACTCGGCTGTTTACAAGATATTAAGATTGAGAGCTTGCCCAATCAGAGCCACAGCTCAGATCAGGTGACTGACAGGCGCCCAATAGCTGAGAGTTTGGTCACTCGCCCCATTTCCAATATGGCAGCGCCTGTCGTTTTGCTTCAAAACGGAGCTGCAGTAACAGACGGGTGACGTCACGGAGACTACGTCCATGTTTTACACAGTCTATGGTTTCAAGTCTTATTCTTGTTATGTGACCGTTGTTTGAGGCTTGAATTGTTGCTAATCTTAATAAACACTGTACCATTCCTTGTTTGTGTTGTACAATAGGCATAAGTAGTTGAATATCTTTCTCCTTTACTTCTGGATGAAGTTTTTCTGTCAAGAAGAGGAGAAAAAATCCTTCATTGGCTTTTGTGCGAAGAGAAGGACAAGATCTAAGATGCTGGATAATAAAGTGAAGCTGTCAGTACCTCTTTTTATGCAGAATAAGAGAAAAAAATCTCATAAATGTTAGCGTACATGTTTGTTTATTATCCAATTTTCAGCTCATCCGTTTGTTTATAGTTTTTTTTCTCTTCACTAAATCTCTATCGTACAATTAACTGTTCAGTTTAAAGTGTTTTTCTCTCACATAACATGCAGTAAATTGGAAATGACACCAGATATAGAAAGTTTAAAGTATTCCAGGAAAAAATGGGCCTAAACACTGACTCCAGGACATTTTTCGACCATTTTAAAATCAAGATGAGCAAAGTAGTCCAAGCAGGCATTTCAGGGCTCCGGTGTTAGAGGGTTAATGATATCAGCCTTGGAGTAGTTTTGAATCACGATCACACTAATGAGATAGGTTGGGCTGAGGGTTACCCCGGCAGTAAACAGCATCACCAGTTGCCTCCTTTCATCCCTCTCTTCTTCCCCGTCCTCGTCTTTTGCTTCCCTCTCTTGTCAAAAACGCGAGGAAGAGGAGATTTAGGAGAACCTGAGTGACGAGCGGGAGCACAATGGCGCGGATTAAAAGGAATCCGTCTTATTTACAGGAGCGAACAGCAGGAAGGATCCAGCCTGTGGCGAAGCACACGCAGGTTTTATTGGCAGCAGGAGCAGAATTGAGAGGAAATCCCGAGAAAGAAGGAAAACAATTACAAACATGTTCTGACTGATACTGACTAAAAGGATCTTTGCTTGTTTACGT
>RPOG01006643.1:0-22600 GCA_008086565.1 Thalassoma bifasciatum | reverse complement strand
CAGACTATCATGATTTCCTGACTATCAACACCTGCCTGTGAGACAAAGGTTTTGCTCCTGTGTTATCAGGCAGAGGTGAACCATGCAGGACTTCTTTTCACAGATTACTTTGATATGATGAGAGACAGGTTCCTTGTCTCACCCTGACAGGAGGGAAACGTCACCTGCTCCTTGCTCCTATTATGATAATCAGCACAGTTACATTAACAGCTGATATCTGTCTGTGATTAACTAAAAGTTACTGTTTATATTATTTATATTCAATCATTTATGTGCATTGCTCATCATAAGACAAGATGTGATTATGGAGCTGCCCGCGTACGTTCTATCCAATAAAATCCTCTATGTTTGTTCCTGAGAGAAGGACCTCATTGTTTTCTGTTTTTCAATAAATATAGGGCCTTTACATAATTGTGTAACTAAGGGCCTGAGCAACGATCCATTAATCATTCATTGTGTGTGTGTTGGCTACAGAAACATTGCACCATTTATAATTCATATTATTCAATAATTCATTTATTAACATGGAACAAATACAACAAATAATGCTAACCTCTTACAGATTGTTATCCTGGGAGAGACTGAGAGTCAGCATAACACACACACATGCGCACACACACACACACACACACACACTCTCACACGCACACACACACGCACACACACACACACACACACACACACACACACACGCGCACACACACTTGAAGTGGTTAATTAGTGAAACTCCATGGATGATATTTTTGTCTCAGGAACAAACGGTGAGCCCCAGGGGCAGAGCAGAGTCTGGGAAGACAGAGAATATTTCAAAAAAAGATGAGGAGAGAGAGAGAAGGAGAAACGAAGGACAGATGATGACAGAGAGCTGAGAGAAAATAGATGCAGCCAAGACAAACAGGGAAGAAACAAGAAATAAGGGTTTGCTAGAAACAGGAGAGGGGAGAAACATAATACAAAAAAGGAAAGAGGAAAATTACAGCAGTGGGAAATATAAGTGAACCATTCGATTTTCTGTGAAGTATCATTGGATATCTTCAGCTGATGATTCATAGCCAAGTCTTAAAAGGATAACTTCTCCCATCTAAGGCATTGAGGTCTGAATCAATATTGTGTTACTGAATATATGAGGAAAACACAATTAAAGCTTTGTAGAGCCAAAAATTACAGAAAGGGAAATTTTAACTGTGTTGATTAGAGGTGTTCATGCTGTTACATATTTTGATTTTTCACTCTTTTTTTCAAAGCTAGTGTCTCTTCAGTGAACGTATCCCTTACCACAGTAAACAAATTCATATAAAACCTCTTTTTCTTCTTCTCAGCAGGAGCTCTCCACTCTCTAAAAGCTGTCGTCTCATCATGCAGCTTTAAATGGTTAAATCTCCCACTGTCTCCAGGCTTTGTGTCATTTTTTGTAAAGAAATTTATTGTATAAAGAGTGATCTTTATATAACAAATAAATAATAAAAAACACACTCTGCATACTTGCAAAGATAAAAGGCAGCAGCAAACTGTTACAAAGACAAAGGAAAGTTTTCACATGTTCTTCATCTCTTTACTCTTCTGCTTCATCCTAATGTTTCCACTTTTTTTTCTCAGGAGAAGCTTAAAATATTTCAGTTCATGTTCAATCTGTGCCTTTCAGTTATCTCATATAATGAGGTCCAAATCAAGGGCCGGCTTCAGAAACTTTATCTTGAAATACAACAGAGCTTCAACTGAAAACAATAGTACAGTTCACAATGAGACTGGAGGGGAATACAAGATAAAGGACAAAGAGAAAAAAGGACACACGGACTAAAAGAGACAAAAAAAGGTGAGAAATAAAGAGGAAAAAGCGATGAATGAGAACACATGGACACATAAACAGCTCTGGGGCCTGAAGACAACAACAGCAGGTGACTGTCTCAAGGCTAGCCTCCACCAGAAGCTTCAAACAGCATGATAGAAATATGACACACTGACACACACACACACACACACACACACACACACACACACACACACACACACACATTTCTGCAGGGAGAGATGGGACTGTATCCTTTGTTGGCTGTGGTCGGACAAATAACCCTTCAGTCTGGGTATTACAGAAGAGCAGCTTCTATCTCCAGAAAATAACACTTTCCCTTTTTCGCTTCATCCATCTACACGCTGACCCTAAAAAGAACGAGACCAAAGACACCAGAATGCGGAGGCTTTTCCCCACGACAAAGCCATCACCTGAGTGTTTACCTGCAGATGAAAGGTGTTCATGAATAATCAGATATTTCCTAAAAATTAAAGAACTGCAACAACTATTGTGACGTGACGCCAGTCAGGTTACAATCAAGTTGTGTGTGTGTGTGTGTGTGTGTGTGTGTGTGTGTGTGTGTGAAATGTACTGGAAGAGGTTTTTTTCTGCTCACTGGAGCTCAAACACACCAGCTGTACAAGACACTGATACTGAGGTAGCTTCTGTAGCTAACGCTGTTAGCACCAGGAATGTGTGTGTCTGTGTGTGTGTGTGCGAGTGTGTATGAAGGGTGTGGTGTGGTCTGTCAGGTGGTTTGGTAATCTCTTGTGACAGAATCAGTTTATGCCGTGTATGCAGTCTGTGGATAAAGAAGTCCAAGACAAAACATGAAACTGATGAGTTAAAGAGAAAAAATAAATTTCTGATAAATTGAAAATAAAACAGAGATTTCAATATCTGTTGTAGCACACACACTTCTATATTGAACTGACCTTTGTGCTTCACTGCTCTGCAGTTTTTGTGTTTCTGTGTTATTGATTCATAGATCCCCTAAAGGAATAGGATATTAATGGTGACCTCTACTGAAAAGGGGACACAGAAAGAGAAAAAGAGCGCCTGATAGATATGTGGCAGGATATGTGGAAAAGGGTAGAGCTTAGATTAAACAGATATGCACACAGACGTACAACTGACACTCTAATCTGAGAAAACTTAAATCAGTGCCGGGAATTTTTATCTTTGTAACTTGTCAAAGTCCACAGTCAAGCCAAAACACTTAATTACAATAAGAAACCAATGAGAGTGAAAGGGAGAGGGAATAAGGGATTATTCAGGGACAAGATGTGGCGCATCTCCTCAGTTCGACACTCGACTTCATAAAAATTACAGATGAGTAGAGGGGGTATTTGAAGAAAAAGAATAGAAAGAGAAAGACGAAATAAAAAGTACTGTACGACACTGAAAACTTAATTTTGCTTGCTTAAACCTCTTTTTTCTGCTAACTTCTCTGTCTTTTGCATTTTCCTCATTGCCAAATTCATTCATCTACTTTATTCCTTCCTTTCTTCCAACTCTTCTTCTATTCTTTCCTCAATATTCATCAGCTCATCACCCATTCCTTCAGAGAGGTGTAGACCCACAGAAAGCACCATATGACAGTAAATTCAGTCGCAAAAGATGAAAGGATGAGGGAGTGAACAGATCTGGGGGAAGAAGGGGTGGAAGCAAGAAAAAAAAGGGTGTGGTGAGCAGAGATTGTGAGGTGGAATAAGAGATCAAAAACCTTTAATCTCTGAAATGTCAGCTAAGTGGGGGGAAAACCCACCTACAGACATGAGAGGGAGAAGAGCTGTTTTTCCTCATCCTAATGATCAGAGGGTTTGATAGTTAGAGCCGGGTTCAGAAAAGTCCAGGGTTATAAATGAGTTTCAGAGCTGTGCCCTAAAAGCATACGATCACACATCCACAAAGAAGATATCAGTCAAGACGCAGGTTTACCTTAAAAAAAAAAAAAAAAAAAAAAAGTGTTTTACCGACTTTGCAGTACAGACTCCTTCGTGGTTTCCATTTGGAGCCTGATTAGTTCTGCTAACTAGAGCCCCTCAGTGGTAATCTAACAGTGACTTGGCTTTAAGTAATATCTTTAAGCAGAAATCTACTGGGGAACTCAGGAAGTCACACATTTTTAGGCTGAAGATCCATTCTCCTTTTAACCTTGTGTATCTGCACCATGCCAACTTCTGGTGACAGACGATGAAGCCAAATGAATCGCAGTTCCTCAATTGTCCACTTGAGGCCCGTTATAAAAGCCAAGGTATCTCTATAACATCACATTAAAAGCAAAATTCTCTCTGCACTCCAGTATTTTGTAAATCAAATTGTCTGGTGGAAGCATAAGTTTCCCTGTGTCATGCCCTCCACCTCACACGCTGTCTTTGCCATTATGCGAGTGTGTGCGCGTTTGTGTCACTTTTTACTTCCTATCTCCTTCCTTTATTTTTTGTCTTGCATTCACCCCTTTTCCCTCTTCTTCTTCATCCCAACTCTTGTGCTCCCTCACCTGTGAAACTAAGAGATGTCCTTGACTTACAAGGACAATTCTGTACTGAGTGTGTGTGTGTGTGTGGGATTGGTAAAGGGGCGCATTGTATGACACAAAAAGCTTAACACACTTTTGCCTTCATCTGTCTTGTCTTCTTGAGCCGCCCAGTCGATATCAGCCTGATCATCATTATGAGAAATCACAGCAGCATGTTGGAACTGGATTACATGGAGCTTGAAGCAAATGGCATCAACACACCTTATGAAGACATTGAACACTCACCATAAACGGGTCAATACAGCCACATAGACATGTATAAAGCACACACACATAAACGCATAAGCACACACACACACACACACACACCTTGCCTCTAAAGCTGACCATTCATCAATCTATCAGCTCCTCTAATCATAGAGGGAGGACTCATTTGTCAGTGCATGGTGTGATCAGGGTTTTTTCTTTACTTGAACAATAACTGGGCTTTAAAGGGTTTTTCTTTTGGAATAGCATAAAAATCATTTGTCATTTCTTTCATTAACAAGTCAAATATACAGTACATTTTCCACATTTGCTTCTTATACTTACATGTTAACCACTGACCGCTTAAGGAATGGACAATGTGTCTCCTCTGCCTCAAGTTGCACAAAAGAAAAGTAAAAATAACTTGGCATCTTGATCTGGATGAGGAAAAATAATGTCATTTAGGGACCTAAGCAAAAGTAAGGTGAGGCTGCTGATCTTCTTTTCTCACTCTTTTCAACTTCCTTCTCTTCCCCATGAAAACTGAGCAGTAGGTGAATGTAAAGCATACAGCCTGATCAGGAAGGGCATGAGCTCTAGTTCAAATAAACTCCTCACCCTCTACTTTACATCTCTGCATACTCTCTGTTTTTTTTTTCTCCCTTCTCTCCTCTTTTCCTTCTTGGAGCAGGTGAGAAGGGGGGCATACAACCAAACCTGGTGGTCTCTCACAAAACCTTCATGTCCCAACTCGAGCTACAGTCTTTTGATTTAGGTGAAATATTTATCTCAGTGTAAGTGGTCGCCTTTTCACAATTTACTATTTGTGTGCCTGTTCTTTCCTATACATTTTTGAACTAAAATTAAAATCACTCTAGAAAATACATTTTCATACCAATAACAACCTGGAGTTGTTTACTGAAGTATTTCATGGGATTCTCTCTCTCATGTAAATAAAATTAAACACACACACACATGCATCAGGCTCACGGGGTTCGCTGTAGGAGTCAATTAAAGGAGCTCCCCATTGTAATTACACCACGTTAGATATACTGGCCCATTGGGATGTGAGCGTTTGTGTGTTTGTCCTTCCTCCTCCTGTCATCTTCCCCTCCCTCTCTTTTACTCTTCATCTTCACCTGGGGCTGTGTGCAGGAGGGGCTCATTAAATCACAAACCCTCTTTTGGTCTCTCTAAATAAGAGGTGAAATTCAGAGATCTTTGTTACACTGGGATCCTTTTAAGTCTGCTCGAACATCAAATTAATGAACGCAGAACAGAAGAGCATGAATCACTGACATGGACTGTTTTCAGTGGACATATTTCAGATGGGAGTTAATTTGATGATTAATCAGCCATACATCAAAAACGGTCCTTTTCCTGCAGTAAACAGTTCAAACTCTCACCATGCACCTCCTTTTCACCCATCTGTCCAATCCACTCTTTGCCTCCAATGGTTCTCTTTTCATCTCCCAATACTCTTTGGATCAGAAAAACTGCTGACATGACAGAAGCAGCTTTGTCAGGTCCAATCAATAATGTGCTATCTCACAGCAACACACTCAGCACCGCAGTGACACTTGTTCCAAAGAAACAAGCTTGAACTAACTAACACACCTATGTACATGCAACCCTAAAGGTCAGAAAAGAAAATGTAACCTGATAAGTTCAAGGGTTGTTTTCCCATAGAGGTACCTTCACTCAGGCACGTGGCATTTAGAACCATAATGATTCAATCAGAATGGAAACTATGCAGCACAATTCAGGCCCCATTTACACAACAGTGCTTCACAGCATGTCACCCGAAAACGCAAAAGACTCAATAAAAAAAATCTGCATTTACATGGAAATGCTGAGGGACTTAAAATGCTGTAGTATACATGTCAGGCCTGTAGGGGCCGTATACTCAACAACAGTTTCAAGGCTGAAGAAGAGGTGAGCTGATCATCTGGAGTTTGGATTAAAATCTTCTTCTCTGATTGCAGAAATAGTGCAATAGTGCACATTCTGTGGGAAGATGGTCAGTAGATTCAGCAGCACAAGAATAAAACGGTATGTAGCTATTGTTGTTGTTGTTGTTGTGTTGATGTGTATTGCATAGTGAAAGTTTAATGTGCAGGCGCAGAGCTGTGGGCGTGACGTCAGTATTTCCACCGAAAATGGCGGTTTGCTGGAGGCCATTTTAAAAAGTTTACCATTTAGGTCGGCTGAAACCATAGACTGTATAAAACATGGACGTAGTCTCCTAGACGTCACCCTTCTGTTACTGCAGCTCCGTTTTGAAGCTAAATGGCGGGCGCAGCCATATTGGAATTGGGACGAGTGATGAGTGCCCAAACTCACAGCAATTAGGCGCCCCTCAGTCACGTGATCGGAGCTGTGGCTCTGATTGGGCAAGCTCTCGATCTTAATATCATCCAAAGACCGAGTCAGAAAAAAATTCACCCCCCTCACAGTGTGTGCCGTTAGTGAAATTAGCGATCCTGACGGGAGACAGAGTTTGTACCAGGCTTTAAATACACTAAGTTCGGCTCTGAAAACGGCTTTTTTTTTGCGTTCAAGTGTACGTGACTTCCAGTGCTTCTGGAGCCAGCCTCAAGCGGTCACTCGAGGAACAGCAGCTTTTTGATACTTCTGTGTTCTCTCATTTTTTCAGACCGGAGGCTGCCGCTTGGCTGAAACACCAACTCCATGTAAACAAAAGGCTGAAACACAACAATACTCATGTGTTTCACCCTAAAACTGTTGTCGTGTTAGTGGGGCCTCTGTTTGATTAATTTCAGTCCGTGGCAAATCAGTTTCTGAATAAAATTATTTTTTACTCTCTTGAACTGGAAAAAATTACCGTAACAGGTTGCTGCGAAATCCCATTTCCTTGTCTTTCTAACGTTCTAATTTCTCTTTGTGAAATAGTGAATTCTTCTTTCTTGTTTCTATGAATGATTAATCATGAGGGCTTTGTGACGTACCTGCATTTTAACTTGGGCTTGAAAGTTGAACTGAGTTGATCTCTTCACAGCAGGTGTGAGAGAATGACACACTGCGTCACCTGCTTCATTTAGTCATGAATTATTCACACAAAACAACTGTGGACTAATTTTTGTGCACAGAAGGCTTTAGCAGAACCTGTAATAAAAAAATGATCATTAACAGCCACTGTGTGTCTCCATGGTAACTGTGGCCAACAGCCAATGGGAGATGAGCCAAGTAGAGACATGTTATACATATATATATATATATATATGTGTGTGTGTGTGTGTGTGTGTGTGTGTGTGTGTGTGTGTGTGTCCACAAGATCAACCTTTAACTGGTGTGGTTCAAACCCACTCAAGTTTTACAATTTATGGGCTGCGATTATTACATTATTGGAGGTTAAATCATTTTTAGTTTTATACTACAGCTAAGATATAATATCACTTTTGAAGCATGACTTAATTTTTCCCAAAGCTTGTATGAGATATCTGGCTCATCAAGTATTATCTTATTTATCAGAAATCACTCCATGATATTCAACACTTCCAGCTCCCATGGGTGTTCGACTCAAGTGAGATGTTGAAATCGCAGGAGACCCAATCGTTTCTGAACAGTGACAAATAATTACAACTACTCTAAAAATTAAATTGGGGCACCTACAAGAAAAGTGTCGGATGAATTTTTTGCTTTGTGTAAAAGATGGAAGGGAAGATGGGAGAGGAGAGGAGAGGACAGGAGAGGAGTAAGGATGAGAAATTGTTTTACATTACAGGAAACGTGTACGGATCCCACACTGAGGCTGAGAGGGTGTATGAGAGTTTAAATCAATGTGTGCGTGTGAATGTGTGTGATTGTGTGTTTACTCTTCTTCTACTCTTCAGTCATTTGTTTTTCCATCTTTTTAGAACCAAAATGTTTTTCATGATGTGAAACACTGAAATCTCTCTTAGAAACATTTGATCTACAGTTACCAGCTTGAGAGCTTTGCTGAATTTCGGTAGAAAAGAAAAATAATTCAGCTCTTAGTATTTTGGGGGCCTGTGTCCACCAACAGCTTTATCTGCATTGTTCTATTACTGTTTATTTGACTGTTCTTTTTTCTGATCTATGCAGCACTGAGCGCTCCCAATGCAGAAAGCCTCCTGGGTTGGCCGTCAATTGTTGTTTTCACAGGACTTTCAGGTGAGAGCAGTTCAACTTCTCACCTGCTGTGTTAAACAGTTTTTCTTCCACCGTCCTATCAGAATAAAGAGGGGGCAAGACTCCCAACATAAGGTGGACAGACTGAACTTGTTTTGTAAAGACCACTATTTCCAGTTCTGGAGCAGCTGCTGATGCTGCAACATGATTTCTACAAGTTATTCTTTACATTTGTGGCCAAAACATAGTCCTGCAAACTACACCCTACCTATGATTTTGTTTTTACATAAATGGGGTATAAAATGAGAGCTTTGGAGTTGTTAATAGATCAAACTAAAGAGGCAGCAGGTTGTCATTAAATCCAGGCCTCTCACCTGAGGACCTGAGGAGCTTCTGCACGCAGGTTTATCCAGACAGACTGGAGCCCCAATGTGAGTATGTCAAGCCTCAGGTCCTATAGTCTTATTATCACATTCACAAAAACCCAGACCTCTCCTTTCTTTATTAAAAAATACACCCTATTTTAACTGTTTTGTTTTAGTGGGACACAGATGCTGGAGAAACTAATCACCAGAGGTATCACAGCATGGCTCATATGTTGTCAGTAATTAGCTTTGTGTTTAGGGTCATATCCCCAACACTCAAAGGAAGAAAAGAAGGTACAAAGAGTCAACTGAGCATCGACTCAAGATAATAATCTCAGCTTCTTATTCAATTACATCCTTCAAATGTCTATCTAATGTCCCATTATCGCAATCATCAATATTTTGTTCTTTCAGTAGAAACCAATAATTATCTCCCATAAAAGTTCTCTATTCTGGGGAAAATGAAGGCAGAGGATAATGGTCCAGATTTTCAGCCATTCTTAAGCACAAAGAACAGCTCTAGGAGGATTAGGAGAAATATTATCGAAAGAGTTTCTTGTGAATAATTCTTTAGTATAAATTCATGAAACCCTGGTACAACTTATTTCTGTTTTCTACCCATACATCAAAGGTCCACCAACACTGCTAACGTCTGTAGAAATGATGATAGATGGTAGAACTAGGACTTGGTTGTCTCAGATCATGCTATATGATGTTCTTCTTATTAGATCCTTAAAGCAGTGATTCTCAAAAGATCAAGCCTCAGAACCAAACAACACAACCTCCTGAGAGACGACCATGACCAGAATATATAGGCATTTGTTCATTGGTTGAGGATGATGTACTTAAGAGAATTATTACTTCCATATACAGTGAACCACACTGCATCATTAGAACAACATCTCCTACAAATTAAAAGTGCAGTTAAGACTGTTTTTGCGTACATCCTCTGACATACTAAAAATAACTATATGGCTGTCCCAAGCAAACCTACAAGTCAAGACAAAAGCTTTAAAAACTTCTAACTCACCAGGCTGAAATTGTTTTTCACACTCACTCAAGCTTAAATCTTGTTTAAATCCATAAACTCAAACTGTTCCTGTGGGTCAAACTAAAGAAAATTTCTGCAGAATGGTTCAGTCTGCTGATTACAGAAGTTGTTAACATTTTTGGAAAACTATCTCCAAGAAAACATACATCCCAATTTCTTTGTTTGTTGACATTTGCAAACGCTCATACAGTTACACAGCTATGGACCCGAAATGATTACTTTGGCAGAACTGAAAACATTAACTCCAAATCTGTTTTTTGTTTCAGCCTACAGAAAGCCAGCACTGGACAATAGAGACACTAAAGTGCATGTTTTTGTGTGTCAGCATCCACAGACACACAGTCTCATTTGTGCTCCTGATGAACTGCAAACGTTAAACAAGAGGAAGCTCAGCATGACCAAACATAAAAAGAGAGAGAGAGATGGAAAACAGAGACCACCGCCACAAAATGTTTCTGAGCCCTCGTCCCTGCAGCCACTACTGGACCATTATCCAGGGTACATAAAACACAAGTACAAGTGTCTCCTCACTGGTTACTGACTCTAAAAATAATCCTCCTCATTATGAGCTGCAGTTAAACTGCTTTTTTGGGTGTCCAAGTTTGCACATTTGCACTTTAAAAGATGGCAACAACACAAATGGTGCAAATATGTGCCGTTAGCTTTAAAGTCAGCGAGGTGTGACTCACTGTCCCTGAGCAGAGCTGAGGGTTTCATGTTCAGCTGTGGTAAGAGAGAGAGAGAGAGAGAGAGAGAGAGAGAGAGCTAGATGAGAGACAGATGAGAGGTAGAACTAGAAAATGAACCCTGAGGAAGCTCATTCATATTCAGGATGGAAATGAAAGGATTGATGGTTAAGCATTCTTCAGCTGGATACTTTACAGACTTCAGTGTCTTTGATTCACAGACGGCTTTCATGGGCGTTTTACATAAGGCGCTAATGACCTGCAGAGAGTGACGCGGTAGAGAGAGGGGGACGTGGTCACAGCTGAACTTGGTTACTTTTAAAACACAGCAAGTGAACGGATGACAGGCTAAACTCTGAGACGTTAAATTTTCAAACAATTTAAACAGTTGTAGCATTGTTTCATAATCAACTGCTTCACATCAGGTTGTTGTAGGTTTCTGTAGTTTTCTTTTCCCTTGTTCAAAGTAACTGTGAGGACTGTCTATTTGATCTTGTAAAGTCTCACTTCTGGATAGAATTGAAAATGAGATTGGCACTAAAATAGGTTATTTCTAAAGGCTATTTTTCATCTTCCTGAGTGGGAAGAAAAGGACTGGATTGATTTGATGCACATATAAATCTAAATGACAACACTACAAAAGCTGACAAAGTTTAGAAGTGAGAAAAGAGATCTGTGTTTTTCACCACTGAAAAGGATTTCTTGATTTCTTTAGTATTAATGGTGGAAACTGGAGCTGAACTGTCTAACAGAAAAGGGACACAAGAGCAGAACAAAGTTCAACAGGAGAGTGATAGAGCACAAGCTAAAGGTTAAATCATAGTTGAAGCTGTTTGTGATGATGTGAAAATAATTAAGGTTCACAATAAAACCTAAGACACCGTATGGCAAAGACTAAGATGTCTAAAAAAAAGCTGGGACCCAGTAACTCAGCAAGTGGCAGATCATAAGCTGCGAAATACAACAAATAAATGCAGCTCTCAGAGGCAGGTTGGCCATCTGGAGTACCTGCAATATTCCCAGGGGAGCTATTCAGTCTGTTATGAAAAGATTAAAAGATGACCCACACTGTTTGATTCTGCATTATTACCTCAGCCAGCTCCCAATACGTGTGTGTTTGCAGCAGAAATATAAATGCATTATATCTCCCTGCTCATCCAGAGTTACAGTGCCATAGTTGGAAACACCAAAGTTAAGGTTTCATGTGATGGATAAAATGGAGCTCCAGCAGAATTTGTATTTTGAAAAATATATGCTCATCCAATTCACAACATATACTGAAAGCCTCATTTGGAAACTTCTTTGTAATAAAGACACATCACTGTTCAACACGCCTCAGAGCTGTTTTAGATCATTTTCTATCACTGTTTAATTTATCTGAAGGAGTTTCTCCCTGTTAGAAAGGCTGTACTCAGGCCTTGGTTGTGAATTTCTACCTTATCAAGATTTGAGATATATGGAATAACTATACAGTTTGTGACATATGAATAGCAGATGAAACAATGTGGTTCTGATAACCTGGGTTTTTATTTAACACCCTGTCTTCGTGTGTCCTCTGTGGGAAGACTAAGACAGAATCAAGATGACAGGAGGTGATAAAACACAAGCTTACAGGGTATTACTTCACATCAGGGATAATATGACAGGTTAGTGCAAGCACAATGATAGTGTGTGAGTAAAATGACCTTATCTTTAATCTGACATCTTAACCAAACACAGAATTATAACACGTCAAAGAATTACATACCACAGGTTCAGGAATGAGAGAGTGCTGTTAAAAGGATTTCTTTATTTTACATGGGCACCATGTTAGCTGTTTAAAACATTTAAAGAGAAAACTTCTAACTCACCACTCACTAACAGACTATTTAAAGAGTGAACTGTGTTATTTAACAGCTCTGAGAAGTTAAAGCATTGAAGTTTCACAAGACTTCAACCAATTCCTTCGCTTTATCAGCAATTTTGACAGATTGCTTTGCTTTCCCCCACAGGTGTCAATATGTACGCAGTTGAATTCATTTCTTCCTTAAAATTCCATTTCAGCTAATTCAGTCCAAGTTGCAGTTTTCTTTGGAGACTGTGTAAATCTAATTTTTACACAGGCTCAATGTCTAGTGTCTTGTGAAGCCAGTTGATCAATCAGAAATTGTGTTTCTGACTCTCCACCGACCAGAGGCTGTAAAAACTGTTGAGGATGCACAAACACAGTACAATTGTACTGATCTCAGGGGTATTTTCAGGGAGTTAGTAGACCTTCTGTCTCTCAAAAGTTTCTTCACAACCGTGTAAAATAATAAGTCAAATGGCATGACACTGATGACAACCTGTAGATCCTCTTTTGTGCCTAAAGAAAAATAATGTGTTTCACAGGGAAAATTTAATATTTCAAGGATATTGCAACAGAAATCGAATTACCACACATTTGACATCTCAGCAAGTAAACGGCACTTCAGGCCAATAGATGGCTTTAATTCATATTATCAAGCATTCTGGGATACAAAAAAGTAAGTACGTCTTCATGGCCTGGGATCGATGTCTAGATAAACCGCTAAATTTCAAGGTGAGCAACAAGAACATCCAGCCAGAACGTGATTCAGAGGTTTTTAGAGATCTTCTAATCCTCAAAACACCAGATCTAATTTTTCTCAACAATAGGATATTCGTTGGGTAAATTTGATGGCACATTGGCTGCTTATGGTTTATCTTATGCATCTGGACATGACACTTCTTGAGGGTTCAATTTCAAGGTCTAGAGCTAGCGCTTACCTCAAGCCATGAGTTCCTCTGTTGACTTTTTGTTTTCTTTGAGTAAATACCAAAGCCAGAAAAAGGAAAAGCCACTTTCTCTACTACAATTAGTAGGAGGAAGTCCAAGCAAAAGTGCTGCCCATAAGTTAGCGTCGGTGAAAACCTCTCTGAAACTGAGGTTTTGAGGTGTTTGGTTTTGGGCAGGTGAATTGTTCTTATTGTTGATGAGCGCAATCCTTTGACTCTTTTGTTCATATGCAAAGGATTTTGCAATTGTTCAGCTCTAGTAATACATATCTGCTAACGTGTAGTTCATAATCCTGTTAAAGAGTTGATTTCTTAACTCCATCACCATTTTTTCCTCTTGTCCTGGTCACCCTGACTGGCTTCTGGAGGCTAATCTCTCCTCTCTCCAACAGAAAACAGGTTTTGAAACCAGTATCTAAACTAAGGTCAAAGTGAATCTGGTTACTTTACTACTGCTACAAAAGCTTTTTTATCTCAAATATAAGCAGTTTCAGAACCTTGTTAAGGACCAGCGAAGGATTATGATCCTTGATCTGAATGAACCGTACAGTGTGTGATGCTTGTACCTCGTCAACACACACAAGTTACACAGTTCATTGTGCAGCTTTAAAAAAGAAGAATAAGTGAGATAAACTTGACTCATGAATCTCACTTTCTGGAGCGTCTCTCTGGAGGACATTCAGGAAATTAGACAAACACTCACACCACAGCACATTATCAGCCTCCATCCCTGTTTCTACCCCTGTGAAGCAGCAAAGAGCAGTAATTACTGTAAATGCTGCAGCGACAGAGAGAGCAGAGAGAAAGCACGAAGGAGGATAAAGGAGACGAGAGAGATAGCGGCTGTCGCAGCTGGAGCCAAAAGATGTTCATTAAGTCAACCCCACCCCCAACTCACACACACATTACACCACAACACTCATTGTGACACACTAACACACATGTATACAGGCCTATCTCCTGCAACACACTGCTGTTCAAATCACTTTGAAGGATTAAATGCAACATCCAGATTTGTATTCAAGATTATGCAAATTTTGGGTCGCCTCTCCAACAATCTTGTTCTGATTTCTTGTGCTTACTCCTCACAGTTTCATTATCTTTCTCTTGCCATCTCTCCATGCTTTCTTCTTCTTTAATTGTATTGCTCTTTATTGTAACATCTCTCTGAGTTTTCAGCTTCTGGTGTTAGAGCTCCTGTCATCTATCCTCAATTATTTCCATCCCTTTTGAACTCCTTTCTCCAAAAACTCCTTCTTTCTGTCTGTTTTCCTCCTCCCTTCTTTCCATTCTATATTCCTTTAATTGTGATTTTCCAGCCCTCTTTTCCGACTGTCTCTCTCGTTTTTCCCTCGTGTCACCCCTGTGAGCCCACACACAAGCAGCCAATCTAAGTCAATTAAACAAATGGTTTTTATTCTCTCTTTCTATTAAACTGTCTCTGAATGCATTTATGATGGACTTAAAGTCATTACACTAAGCTGAATATGTGTGTGTATGTGTGTGTGTATATGCGTGCATGCATTTTGCAGAGCTTACGCTAATTAGCTAGCGCCCAGGGCTCTGCCAGCCACAATGGCAGACGAGGGAAATGTTGAAGAGATAAGGCTGAACATACTAAAACATACACAAATGGTTTATTGTAATGACTTCACACATGTACACAACACATACAGCTTAATGCACAAACAGGAAAAGCAAAGCACCAATGAAAACCTGCCATCACTGCAGTATTTTAGGGGTAAAATCATTTAAAGCTGACATGAACTACATTTTTCCCTTCTGTGATGTTCCAAATGTGTTAGATATGGGTCTGATATTTCCCCCATGTCTTTTTTTCTTGACCTCCTCTTTCCTCTGTGATGTTGTTTAATCACAATAAAAGTTTGTTGTTCTTCTGTATACGGCATTATTCCTCCCACGTGAAAGTTTTGAGAGAGATAACTTTTTCATTTGTTAAGGGACGTTAGTTAAACAGAATCTGCATCCCATTTAGCTTCTCAACAGATGGTCAATAAATATCAAGGAAAGCCATGAGAATAAATTACTCCCACACACACACACACAGGCAAGGAGTTACACTCAAACTTTCATAACACATATCACTGCACACACCAGAGTTACAGAAACACACACACAACAAAGCTAACACACAAACAGGAAATTATTACAACAAAAAATGAGTCGAGAAAAAGTACACCTGTGTCAAAACACACATACATACCTGGCTCATGTTATTGAAGTTGAGGGAGTTCAGTTATTGGCCTGACGCTCAAATATGACATAAGGTGTGTGTGTCTGTGTACAAATGTGATAAATCTTCTCTATATACAGGTAATAAACAATACAGCACAGTTTTCCATAGGGACCAGCCTGCTTCGAGTAAGGATGGATAAGTATGTGTGTGTGTGTGTGAGCTCCAGTCACAGCCACATACACACAGAACAATAAATACTGCTACCTCAGACTCTTTATCAAGCAGCATATGTTCTCCACGCTCCCATTCTTCATTCACTTTTTCTTTTTATTTCTTACCTCTTCACAGCATCCTCTCACGTTTCCCAAAGCTTTACGCTTTTATCCCTTGTTTTTCATTCTCTTTCCCAAACTCACTGTTTATCTCTAAGAAGACACCCCTCTCTGCAATCAATCATCTGTTTATTCATTACTTTCTTTCTTTCATCCCTCTCTTCCTCAGTCCTGTCTTCTGTTTCCTTTTCAATACTAACCTCATGGTGAAGTTTCTTTGACTTTCTCATGCTCTCAACTTTGTCCCTTATATATGCTTCTATTCTGCAGTTCTCCTAATCTTTGTGCGGAGAAAAACAAACATATGAGAACGTTTTGGTTTGTTCGTCGAGTCCTGTTCTTAGAAAAATGACTTCTTATTCAGGAGCACAATCAGCCCATCCAACTTATCAAAAATGTGGGAAAAGGAAAATAATTCAGTCTAATTAGGACTCAATAAGTTATCGCTCTGTAACTTTCACACACAATACAATACACACAATGCTGTCACCCTCAACATGGACTCTAAAAACCACATTTTCATGGAGACAAGTCTCAATGATATCAACTTGTTTAATTAACCATTGTACTCTTGATGAATGCCCACACAGATAACTAGAAGAGAATCACAGTGAGCATCTTGTTCAGGCGCCGTGGATGATGTTGTGTATCTCCTGTGGAAGATTTGCTTCTTTTAGCTGATGCTGAAAATTCCGGGTTCTGAGTGATTGACTCTCTAACTCTAACTGATCATTAATACAACTTTGGAGCAGATCAACTGATTCTGCTCTTTCAATATGCTTAATGTACTTAAAGAGTTCATGTATTCTGGAGCTTTCTAAAGCAGAAAATTTGGACTGTGTGTATTTTCTATTTACAGATTCTACATGGACCAAATCCCAAATTAGTGAGCTTTGGTGAACAAAATAAAAAAGTTTATGTGGAGAGCTGAAGCAGGCAGAAAAATTATGATTTTTTTAATCATTAGACCTGGCCATCCACTCAGGATCGAAGAGTTTACTATGAGCAACAAATCAGCTTGATATTGTACTGCAAAACCCAATCAGCGTTTTGACTTCCTGGAATGCTTCAAAAACAATCAATCCAACCTGTGCAAATGTACCGCACAGAAAATTAAGTATTGGAAAAAGTAGTTTAATGCAAATTGCTGGCTACATTGGAAATATCATAAGTTGACAATACAGATACTGTAATCAGTAAATAGCAATGAGAATCAGGCATATGCACCTTTTGGCAATATAAGTCAAAGTTTCATCAAATTCCACAGAGTTGAAAATCCATTGAAGCAAAAGTTGATGCAGCAGAATATTATGTTCAACAACATGAGCTGAGGTGCACACAAACGTAATGTGAGGCAAATACACACAAATCCAAAGACACACACGTACAACAACAAGCAAGAACCTCGACGAATACACACATAAAATGTTGGGATTTACAACTGTGTAACTTGTCATTAACAAACNCACACACACACAGGTATAAACACTCATACACCCACAGTGAGTCCAGAAAAAGTAGACTGCTTGAGGAAAGCAATAAAGTCTGTGCCTTGGCCAAATCTCATCTGTCACTGCTTATTGCAGAACTGCAGTTCGACCCAAACACACACTAACACACATTAAAACACATAAACACCCACACACACACACAAACAAAATACTAACACATACAAGCACACGAGGACACATGAACACATATACACATACCCCTACATACACACATAGACATTTAATACTAATAGACACAAAAACCCAAACGTGTGCACAGCAACACATAGCAGACTGAAACATAGTGTATGCACACACACGTCCAACTGCAGTTTGTCAGAACCACATAACTGCACAGTAATGGATGTGCACACACGCACACACACACACACACACACACACACACACACACACACACACACACACACACACACACACACACAGAGTAATACGTATGCTACATATAAAACACACTGTGCTCATACACCCCCCTGAACCCCCCTGCTGCTTCTCTGGGGTATATTAGGAGCAGTAATGATGCTGTGGCATGACTTCATTGTGTGAGTCGGTGTGTGTTCAACATTTGTGTTTATGTAGCAGTATTAGTGTGCTGCGGACAGAGAAGCTATTAGCATAACAAATGGTTTTATAGCATGAAACACTCCCCCACTGTAACAGAACAGTCTCCAATACATATATACACACACACACAAACACACGACTGCACTCACAGTAATGACCTATTCTGTTGTTTTTTTGTTAAGCACACTGAACATTTAAAGTGCACGATAATAAACTCCTCATTTGTTATGTACTTGAGCCATTAAAAGAATATAAAGGCTGGAAGAGGAAAAGAGTAGAAGTGAAACAGATGCTTAAGTACGGCGAAATAATGAGGAGAGAGACATGAGGAGAGGGGGAAGGACAGACAGAGGTATGGAGCACAGACAGAGTAAAGAGAGCCAGATACATGGACAGTTACAGCCAAATAAAGAAAACACAACCACAGGAACAGAGGAGACTGCTGAGGGGATGAAGGCAGAGAAAGTGAAATGAAGGACTCCTCTACTTCTTTACATAGTCTGAACAGGATGCTACTGCATGCAATCACAGTGCCCCCTATAGGTAGCAGATACACCACGTGACATAGCTTGATGAGTGGCTGCTGAATGGTTGATGGGTAATGAGTTGAATCTGGATTTTGCAGCAAACACAACCTGTTTGAAGCATTTGATTCTTTTCAAAAAGCTGTCGCAAAGTTTTTTCTCTGCACAAGAAGCTGGATGTGCTTTTTGTGTGGCTGCTTTTAATTGGCTGTTTACATGCACACTGATGTGGTAAATGTTGTTTGACTGGACATGAAAATGCAAGAGTGACATCAGACATGGGGGAGTAGAGTGAGTCTACACAGCTTTCAAACTGACCAAGAACAGGATTAAATGCAGTTCTCATGTTCTGCACCTTGTTCTTCCAAGACCCTGCAGATTCCTCAGACTTGAACTACATGTCTGTAAAACCCTTCTCCTGATCAAAGAGGCCTCTACACAGAGCTCAAACCCCAAAGCCTTTCTTTGATGATGTTCAATCACACCAAGACAGTTGCAGATCTCTGGTTTCTGGAAGTCACTACATCCGTTCATCCGGTGCTCAACCTAAAGACACACTTTGAGTCCAGCAGCTCCACATCACTGAAGTTATTGTAGAAGCAGCAGCCTTACAGCTCTATAATAGGATTATATGGTGTCTTGCCTCAGCGAGGAAAAACCGCGGTGTCTGAGTGCGGGAAGACGGATTTGCCCTACTGACCATAATAAGTTCTGTGTCAGAGTGAGATTGTTTTCACTTAGGAATTACTATGCATGAAGCCACACACAAACACAGATGAACTCAACTGAAACAGCAAACTAAAAATGAATGAAATAGGTCAATACTCACTGATTCTTTCGCTAAACAAGCATGGATACCAGAGTATTATTTTTCTGTTTTAGGCTCAGAGCTGCAGAGGAACCACAGCAGACATGCCATCACTCTGACTGATAAATGATTAAAATCTCATTCCCTAAGCCCGCCTTTGTAAAAGGTATCACCATGTGACAATTTATGTTAACTGACAAACTCATTCTCAGAGAGCAGCTGTCACAAAGTTACAAACCTAGTCCTTCACTTTCCATTAACATGTCATGTAGTAACACTTGATGCTGCCTCTGCTCCCTTGAAAACTCTTTCTGTAGCATCTTCGTGATTCTTACTCTTCCTCATCTCTCTCTCTGATCCCCTCTCTTTTTCTCACACTAACTCTTCCCCCTTTCTCCTTTCTTTAAGCTGCTCGCTGATGTTCACCCGCTTCATCTCCCTCGGTTTGAAGCGGAATTCCCATCGGGATCTTGATCCTGGTTCAATCAGCATTTTTTCCCAGCTTCACCAACCAATCCAATGCGTGCACACTCACACTCATGGGCACAAAACATGTAGGTGCACATCTCAAAAGTGCTACACACACTCCAACTTCCTCTATAAACACGTTATGTTTTATCGAAACTGAGAACAGGCTGAGGTCACATTGAGAAAAAACAAATGATTCTACACATCTGCAGTTCTTTGAGACTTTTCTAATCATCGTGAATCAGGGCTAAGTTTTAAAGTGTGTTTCTTTTTCAGCTGTAATGATCAAGTGCAAGCAGCAACATCAGGTGCTCTGTTGCCAACAATTCCACAATTAAAAGGTTCATCACATTCAAAATGTCTTTTAAAATGCCGCTACACTGGTCGCCATTGTAGAGCAGATTTTTGAGCCACCACAAATAAACTCTGACCTGGTGTGGATCATGTCATAGTCACTCACATTTACGAGAGGGTCTCACACATCTGTGGCTTACATTTTCTCTTAGATAGTTTTGTGGAAACTCTTGAAGTTTATTTGACAAGCTGCTTCTGATTAATCGGCCTTACTCGTTCAGTCACTGGAGCAAACAAAATGCACACAGACCTCTTGGGAAACAAACTCCTTTAGGCAGCGAAACCTAACAGAGGAGTCACACAAACAAATAGACAACAGAGGCAGAGAAACACATCCACACCACACACATTCAATTCTCCTGAAGACAGCTGGTGTGTTTTAAGAGAATTAGACCTGAGGTTGTTCTGGGAATACACACACACACACACACACACACACACACACACACATACACACACAAAGGACCTAATCACAGGTGCCAGGAAGATCTTAGGCATATTTTGGGGTCCATCCAAAAGCAGCAGGGCACACTTAAAGCAATAAACAGTTGCTTGTGTCTGTCTTTTCTCTTTTTTTGCACATGTATGCATGTATGTGTGTTTTCTCATGTGCATTTTGTGTCAGTGCATCAACGTGTGTGTGTGTGTGTGTGTGTATGAAAAGTGAACATTGGGATATGTAGACTGTGCTCCGATGGATTTAGCGTACCTTTGCAATCAGGCTGAGTGGCTCCTGGCAGGAAGGATGCAGTGATGATACCATTTCCTGTGCCAGGTGAGGCATTTCTGGTTGCAGGTAGAGCTCTAACATGGACGCCAGCTGAGACAGACCTTGTTTCTTGTGCTCAGACATGGAGTTCAGGTCTGTAAAAGTCATTTAAACACAATAATTTGTAAAATTTGTCCCTAAGAAAGTATTTGGAGAAATTCACCGAAGTACCCTTTGTTTACAACACTGACATTAGACTGAGGCAAAAACACAAAAAAACACACATTCTTGCATGAGGTACTTACGAGATTCATGCCTCTCCAAAGGGTAGAGTTCTTCACTACGAGTCTGAGATGGATTCAACTAGAAGGACAAAAAAGAAAGGGTAGTACACATGCTATTGACATGGAAAAGATTTATGTTTGCTATTATTAGCTTTCACCCCTCAGCATTTCATGATGACGCTGTTATTGCTCTACTCTGTCCTTGAAAGAGTGAACCTCGCAGGCACTTCAAAAAGCAGTTTGCTGCAGCACTTATTGATAACAGATTTTTTTTTAACCCCTTAAAAAATTACAAAAAGCTTTTTTGTTTTTGCACTTTCCCTCTGCTGTCGCAGTGAGAAACATCTCGACATACTGAAGCAAAGATGATCCTTGCAGCCAGACGGACAGAGTCAGTGGGAATTCTCGGCAGGAGGCTTCGCAGACATTTACATTCTCTCTTATGGCCGGCCCAAGCTTTTTTCTAAAGAGAAAGAAGAATATTAACAAAGAGAGGAACACACAAACTCATTTACACAAACACAAATTCAATACAGTACCTGGCAGGTGGTGTTGCAGTAGCGAGCCAACTTGCACTGAGAGCACCTCAACAAGGTCTCATGTCTAGACGGAAGAGGAGAGAGAGAAATGATTCAAGAGAGAAATGCAGCCAATTTTTTACAAAAGAAATTCAAACAAAATGATTTAAAGGCTGAATCACTTCATCAAGTATCCCTGAAGACCAGGAATGGATACGTATCAATGCTCCAAATGTCCATGAGTCAGTAGGCTGGGGTTGAACCTGCACTTTATTCATTACTGAAGTTTCTGTCAATTTCATTTCTTTCACACCACTTTTGTGTCTGAATAAAAATGTTCTGCAGCTGCATGACCAGGCAGTTTTAGGACAAGCTCTATCATTCCTGGCATTATCTTGACCTTGACCTAAGCTGTGACCCTGCCTGTTCCTCCTTCTTTGCATCAAGCTGCAGGCATCCATTATCTTGTTTATCTACCTCCCCGTCATCTTCGAGATCATCTCAGAGCTGTACATTAGGCACACTCTCCTCACTGTCACATCCTGTTAGGATCAAGGCACTTCATGTGTCTGAGCACTTGTGTGTTTGCTGTGCATGTCCACTCTATGTGTGCGTCCTTTTTTCTGTGTGCCTACATGTCGTTCGTGCCTCCATGCTCTGCTGTGTTTCTTGGAGTGACACTGCTGTCTTTTCCAGTTTGCCCATCAGTGTGATAACAAGCCAGAGCACAGCAGAGTCTGTCTGCTTCATGCTGCCAATTACAGCCGCTAGAGAGGGCATCGCAACACACAACACTCACACATAAAACACAAAAGTTTCAGCAGCTC
>RPOG01006640.1:0-22629 GCA_008086565.1 Thalassoma bifasciatum | reverse complement strand
CTCAACCTGATTTCTCTTTTTACAACAGCTGGGACGCAGCTTGTGCTGTGCACCCACCACGCTGGCGGGGAAATGTAGGAAAACAATAAAAGTTCTGCTGTAATATATCAATTATCTTTTGTGGGGAAAGTTCAGATTTAAAAGGATGACAATGCAGAGATCATGAAATAACACACGGCCGTGCAGAAGGAAGACGAATATGTTTTTCAGTGAATAACACGGAGGCTGAACGAGGACGGTCGGTGCTATTCCTGACTCTGTGCTCTCTGATGCATGCTGCTCCCTGGAAGAGCAGCAGAAATTATACCCTAACAGAACTGAGAGCACCACACAGACACCGCTGCTGTTCGGCTGCCAGTCGACTCATCTATGTTAAATCCATTTGCTGTGAAACACTAATGTCCCCTCAGTCATGTCACACATCTCTAATGGGGGGGGGGTGTAGTCCAAAGATGGAGGTTACAGCGTTTTAAATGATGACATAATCTCACTCGTGCAGGTTTTCAAACCTCTTCATATTCATCTGTCGTAAAAATCCCCTGAAACTGTCTTTGAACTGATCAAAATGCTTTGTTTTAAAAATAGAACCAGATCATCATGATGAGGTCATCACAGAGGGATCTCCTAACAGGGCCTCAAACACAGAGGGCTGCCCTTTAGCGCCGCCCCTCTGCCTTCAGAGAGCTGGCCAATCAGAGGGAGGGGCGATTTGTGAGTAGGGAGCATAGACTGTATAATGAGTGGACGTAACGACGTTTGGCTCAAATTGAAGCCTCCAGCAGATGCCCCGCCCCCTGGTGTCTGGCTGCAGTATAGGTCATAAGCCCCGCCTCCCCATGTATTCCAGATATGAGCTGGGAAAACTTTAAAAATTTACCATACCTGGTAGAAAAGTTTCTCTCATCCTTACGCTAAGGTGGTATGACGATGTCATTCAGCTGCATGGTGTTCAAGTCTTTTTTGTCCTGAGAAGTTATTTTCTCATTAGTTATTGGACGTTAAAAACTGAGTTATAAGTTTCGTTTTCTGATAGTTGACAGCTGCTGTTCGTGAGTAGTTTTTATGGGTGATATAAGAAGCTTCGGGGAAGAGAGCCAAAAGGAGACTAAACCTTCTGAAGAAGAAGAAATAAATATTTTTATTTCTCTTTTTTTACTTGGCTCCACCAGAAATTCTCAACTGCGCAGACTCTGGCTGCACAATGGCGGCTAGAGAAACGGGTTTTTTTGGCTTCAAAATCTTAGAACGTTGACAGGCGGAGCCACGCTGTCCATTCTATACACAGTCTATGGTAGGGAGTCTTAAAGCTGACACTATCACAGGGTTCCTACACATCCTTAAAAAGCCTTAAAAAGTCTTAAATTCATTGAAATTTTATAATTTGGTCTTAAATAAATTACTCAAAGGTCTTAAATTTGTCCGGGCAGGAATTCAAGCTGCTGATATAATTTATCTGCATCCTCCCTAGGCAGTCTATGACTATGGGTCACTGTTTGCACTTTTACACACAGATATTAACCAGTGAGCAACTTTATTTTCAATAAACAGTCAAAAAATAAACTTGAATGAGTCTCATTAAGTGACACACGCTATGATCTAGCAGGACCCCCGAACCATCGACCATATTTATGTGTTTTTGGTCTTTAACGTCATTCAAAGTGGCATAAAAAGGTCATAAATAGTCTTAAATTTGACCCTGTTGTACCCTGCTATCAACACGAGAGAAAACATGTGGTTTATATACTTGATATCACTTTACGTGGCGTCCGTTGGCCTCTGTCCATTGGCGCCTGCTCGTTAGCGTCTGTCAGCGTCCCCTTGTGTCCACAAGCAACCATTGGTGTCCATTGGTGTTTGCATCTTTTGGCGTTGGTCTGTTAGTGACCATCCTTGGGCGTCTGTCATCGTCTGTTTGCTTCAGTTAGCATCCCCTGGCATCTATTGGCATCAGTCCACTGGGGTCTGTCGGTTGGCGCTCACCTGTCGGTGTAATTTGTTGTCTGTTGGTGTCTGTTTGTTGGCATGTTTTGTCTGTTCTTTTGTCCTGTTACATAAGTTTTAATTTAAGCCTCTCACTGACAAAAAGCAGCTTAAGCTCCAGAAATATTCAGGAAAAACTCCAGATAAAAGCTCATCCGCTCAATAACTGAATGAAATCTGGTAGGAAATTCTAATTCTGAGGTTTCGTGATCATTTTTCTCCTCTCAAACGATTCCAAGACCGGAGCTGGAAGCTGTAATCAGCAGATTGTCGGGCAAAACAGAGGAAGCAACCATCTCTAATGTCTTAACTTAACCATGGTTAAATCCTCTTCTCCTGGTAATTTCATTTTTAGACCGAGCGTGAAAGAAGAAATGTGTTTTTTTTTCCGCTCTGGCAGACTGACAGCGCAGACATTTATTGATTCTGCTCATTTAATGCATTCAAGATATTATACTCCGTCTCCCCCAGCTGAGGAACTCCTCCATCCTTCTTATATCAAGCGTGAATAAGTCTTTATATACATTTGGAGCATTTCTGCACAGTAGGAGGATGTTGGTTTAAAAAAAGCTTGTGCATTTACTGCCTAAAGCTTTCAGAGAACCTGTTGCACCCATAATGTTTGTGTTGCTTCTTTGCATCACATTTTATTTAAGAGCGTGCATGCATGGCGGTAATTTATCACAATATGTGCAGTTATATTTAACCACAATGACCAGACCTTCATCTTAAACCCAGAGAGAAAAGCAGGAAGCAGAAAGCAGAGTAATGTGTTGCAGCATTTTCACCCAGAACACTGTGATTCCTGAAACGTAACGTCATTAGACAAACTGTTGATCTGAGAAATGAAATAAATGAAGTCTCAATCTTCCTCTTTCTGTCGTTTTAGCCCCCGTCGTGTCGTCTCGGGGACGGTAATAGCTGAGTTGGCTCCCAGAGGAAACCTTGTCTGAAATTGAAAACAGTTTTTCAAACAGAGCGGCTCAGATCGGAGTGTAATCAGGTTTAAACGCGAACCACAGTGAAACCACAAACATCGTGTCTCTGTTAGCTCACGCTGAGCTGCTATCACGTCTGATCTACCACAAAAAAATTGAACCTCACATTCATCCCAACCCATAATTTTCAGTTTGGACAAATAAAATAAGCAAACGTCCTGCCTGAGGAGCTCTTTGTATCTTCAAGGATTCTAACATCAAGGTGAAATTATGAGCTTCATTCAAACATAACACGATTCTGACGCCCTCCCTGTATTTTTCCAGCTCGTCAGTGTCCGGGTGGTTATTGGACCGAGTCGTGTTTCGCTGGTATAATCACAGTGAGGATGTCTGGGAGTGAAGATCCAGACAAAGTGGCCTTTCTCCGTTTTCTTCTCAGTGACAGACAGATGAATGGAAATGATAGAGAGCGGTGTGGGAGGGAAAAGGCCGGCTGCAGCCTCTGGGCTCCCTCGTGTCTCCTCGAGAAGGAGAGAGACGGATCGACACGAACGCTGAGCAGACGAGCAGTGAGCGCGCCTCAGAAAGATTCTAGTTCAACATCAACTCATGAACAGATTTATTAGACAACTGGGAGTCGTCTACAGACAGAATGATTCAAATCTCTGAAATGAAAAATACGTCTCAATACCCATTTTGATCAGCAGAGAGCGCTGTCTGCATGTGTTGTTGTTTTTTTTGCCAAATCCCCAAACTTCACACCTCTTCACTCTCAGACTTTGAGGTATCTTCAAGCAGACTTTAAGACTTGCAGCACCAAATTTTGCACATTTCACGAGCCCGCATTTGTCCAAGCTTAACTTCTGGACGTACCCGGAGTTGGTGATGCAACCAAAGTGATTTTGCAACCTATTCCTAAATGTAAACAAATGTTTCTGAATTTGAGAATAATGCATTTCACTCTTATTTTAATAAAAACCTGTTAAGATCAAGCTCTGTTTCACAAGGGTGATTTGAAACAGAAAACATCACAGTTCATACAACAAACAGTTACTTAAAAGGCGCAAACTAGTCTGTTGATTGGAAGAAGAGAAGCACAAATATACCAATAAAAGGTCAAATGATCAATTTTTATAACCATTATTCATCCAAAGATACCTCACTTGATGCTGCAGAGTGTGTATGGGTGCACATTGAGAATCACAGAGAGTGTATTCTACAAATACTCCGGTTAGAATACATCAATTAGAATAATATCATATGAGCAGGGTTCCTACACATCCTTAAAAAGTCTTAAATTCAATGAAATCTTGTATTCTGGTCTTAGATAAATTACTCAAAGATCTTAAATTTGTCAGGGCAGGATTTTAAGAAGGAGATTTAGAGTGAAAACTGTCTTACAAGCTGCTGATATAAATTATCTGCATCCTAGTTAGCCAGTCTGTGACCATGGATCGCTGTTTGCACTTGTACATCCAGCCGTTAACCAAAGAGCACCGAGGATCCCTTTATGTTCATTAAACTGACAGAAAGTAAACTCGAATGGGTCTCATTAAGTGGCACACACGCTACAATTTGGTTGTAATACAGCAGAATCCTCCAAACATCAACTATATTTATGTGTTTTTGGTCTTAAATTTCATTCAAAGTGGCATTAAAGTGTCTTGAAAAGTCTTAAATTTGACTTGCCAAAACTTGCATGTACCCTGTAAGAGTGATCATGTGGAGAATTAATATACATGTATGAAATGTGCACAGACTGATAGCATAAAGGTGAAACGTCTTCTGAAAGGGTCGTACGGGTTTTTGATCAGAGATTACAGCTTGACTTTCCATCTCCACAGGGTCCAGAGAGCAACCAGAAACATCGTCCTCACCTTCTTCTGCTCGCTCACAGGGAACATCGGGCCTAGCACAGGTTAGTGTTGACACGCTACAGGCTGCAAACAGCTAATCGACTGTGTAAACATAGGAACATGGATAAACATGGGGACATAAATTGTAAAAACACCAGTTTGGCGTCCATGTCCAACAAATACAACAAGAACAAAACAGAGAAGACCAAAAAGTTAGTTTTTAGTTTAGTTCAGTTTTTTAGTTTTATCCACACATGTGCAGAGACAGTTTACTAATATAAACCCTACAGTAGAAGCCAAGTAGTGATGCTTTCGATGTACATTTTGTCATGTTTTGATGGGGGTGTATGATATCATGGAGGTGTTTCCCACTCCTAGACTTTATACCATTATAAGCCCTCATGGACTCACACTCTGCACTGATGCCATTAAAACCTGTAAGAGGTTTATTGCTGGAGGCTTTAGGGTGGATGTTATGATTGGCTGTTTGTCTCTTGGGTCTGTAGCTGCACAGAGGCATACGGACACGGCTGCAGAGGTGCAGGTTTTGAAGAACAATGTTTGCACTCCCTGCCTCTCTATTTCTGTCTTTTACTCACTTTAGAGAAGAGGATATATTTATTAATGCACAGATGTATTCGCTTCTCTGGATGCTTCAGACCTCTAAAAAGACTGTTTGTTGTTTGTGGTTAATTCCCGCACAGCGTCTGCGGCAGCTCGGCTCAGAGGGGCGCATTGCAGACGTTTGAATTAAAGCTGCGAAACTATTAAAAATGTATGTCTGTATGAATGCATGACCTATATTTCCATGCAGATAAATAAATAAACAAACAAGGGTTTAGGGGGATGATGCAAATCTTTAGAAGTGGGACACAGGATGAGCTGGAACAATAAAGGGTTTCACACTCAGAGACTCGTTTCCTAACCCCGACTTTACCTCTGCGCCCACATTCACTCCATCCCACGATGCCGCCTGCTCTTTCTGTCCCCGCANACGAGAGGCTTTTTGGAGGCTTTTTGATGGAGGCTTGGCCTTTTCTCCTGGATCGTGTCTCCTCTCCCTGCACTTCTCCCCCTCCTTTGTTGTCTCAGTAGATTTCTTCTTCACTCTGCCATTCTCAGGATGTCAGGGACCGTGGCGGCGAGGATAAAGGCCACTGGTTTCTCTTGATTCATGATGAAGTGTTGCTGTCTGACTGAAGCAGCTCCTGATATTTCTTAAAAGAGCGGATAATAACAACAAACCCATCGTCTTTCAGCAAGATTATGTCATAACTGCAGCCTTCATACCAGTCACTAACTGATTTTTTACTAATGGTCCCAGCAATCAATGGAATACTGAATAAGACACACAATTTAATTAAAAAATGCAAAGATCAGGCTTTCTGACTTGAAAAATAGAGGCATGAAAGTGTCATTTCTTCTGATAAGTAGCTTAAATGTCAAATTCTGCAATTATTAGGTCTGCTAATGGAAACTTATTCACATAATCTAAAGTTTTCTACATCTGATGTAACTTTAATATTTGTTTAATTGGATCATTGCACCTCAGGCTTGCACTCTCACCAACTTTCAGTTGAGTTTGGGCCACGATTCTTGAAAGAATGACTCATTTGAAAGCAACAATTTATATTTGGGTGATGGCTCCCTGCTTTTCCAAGACCCTCAATGTAGGGGGAGCACACTTACCATCTCTTTCATGCACTCGGATGAAAAGCTACGCAGGGAAAGCAGCAGCAAAGATTAAAGCCAAAGGAGCCAAAAACACAGCTAGCCTCTCTTTCATGTGCATACTGGAAAAGCCCAGGCAGGCAGAGCAGCAGCAAAATCCAAAGCCTGGAGGTAGATAAGCACACTTTAAAGTGCATATGTGATAAGTCAAGGCAGGCAGAGCACTAGGAGAGACCAAAACCCGAAGGCAAAAAATCACACTTCAACCTGCAGACATGAAAAACCAAGGCAGGCAGAGCAGAAGTGAAGACAAACGCTAGAGTCACCAAAACCAAAGAGGGGGAGAGCACATCTCCTTTTTCCCCCATGTGCAAACTTTTAAGCCCAGGCAGGTAGAGCAGCAGCAAAGAACAAAGGCTGAGGCTTAAAGGAGCACGAGCACACCTCTACTTGATTCCTTACACATATATGAAAAGCCAAAGCTGCCAGAACAGCAGCAAAATCCAAAGCCTGGAGGTAGATAAGCACACTTTAAAGTGCAGACATGAAAAAACCAAGGCAGGCAGAGTCGAAGTAAAGACAAATGCAAAGGGGGGAAGAGCACATCTCCTCTTTCCTCCATGTGCAAACTTGTAAGCTGAGGAAGGAGAGCAGCAGCAAAGACCAAAGTGAACAGGTAGTCAAGCACAGATTGGCTCTGTTTCATGTGCACACATGAAAAGTTAAGGCAGGCTGAGCAACAGGAGCAAAATCTATAGACTAATGTGCCAAATCTGTACATGTAGGCACATTTCTTTTCTTTTTCGTGTGCATACTTTAAAAACTCAGGCAGGCAGAGCATCACCAAAGACTGAAGCCTGAGGTGCCAAGGCCTTAGGGAGTGCGAGCACACTTCCGCTTTTATTTCATATGCAAACCTAAAAAGCAAAGGCAGCGAGCAGCAAAGACAAAAACCTAAGTCGTCAAAACCTCATTTGCAAACTTGTAAAGCCGAGGTCGGGAGAGCAGCAGCAAAAACCAACACCAGAAAGCAGACATGCACATCTTGCCTCTCTTTTACGTGCATGCATAAAAAGGCTGAGGTCGACAAAGCAGGAGCAAAAACTGAAAGTCTGAGGTGAGCACACAGTTCCTATTTCTTTCATTTGCAAAGATGAAAAAGCCAAGGAATGTAGAGCAGCAGCAGCAGCAAAAACCAAAGTCTAGAAGTGGAATTGCACTCTCCCCTTTTTTTCCATGTGTTTACTTGAGAGGCTGCGGCAGACAGAGCAGCAGCAAAGACCAGAGTCTGAGGGAGAATAAGCACACCTCCCTTCTTTTTTATTTTGGGTATGTCAGCAGCAAAGGCAGGGAGAGCAGCAGCAAAGACCAGAGTCTGAGGGAGAATAAGCACACCTCCCTTCTTTTTTATTTTGCGTATGTCAACAGCAAAGGCAGGGAGAGCAGCAGTAAAGACAGAGCAAGAATCAGTGAGTATACACGTGGATGCCTGAGTTTAAAAAGACTGATCGTGGATGTTGGTTGAACCATCTGAGCTAAAAGTTGATGTTAAGAGCAGATGATCTGATTTGACCTCAAGGCCTGAACTACTTCTGGTCCATTTCCCTGGATTTTCTCCTTAACACAAAAGTGAATATCAACTAAAAGTTTTACTTCGTGAAGTTTTTTTTATATTGTTTTCCTCACAACAAGCTACAAACATCGAATCTTGACACAATATTGGTTTAGCCCTGAAGGCTGTGCAGCTATAAACAAGAGGGAGCTGCTCCTCATTGACAGAGCAGATTGATTTCAGACAGGAGAGAAGCAGAGGAGTTTACATGCATGTTCTGAGACTCTGCAGCTCCCTTTGTTTCCGGAAGCAATCATATTTTATTTATCTCATTAGGAAGAGGAAATATTAAAGAGATATAGAGTCAGCTTTAAAGAAGTTTTCTCTCTCTTGTTTTCCTCCATGCTCCTATCATCATTGGTCACGTGACTTCCTGCGTCACCTGTTCTAAGAAAAGCATGTTGTGCTCCCGTAATAACTCTCCATTTATCATACTTAGCATCCGTTATTCGACTATAAACTACAGCTGTTAGGAAGAGCTAAGAGCTTTTTAGTCCAGGCATTAACATCCGTTTGTCGCTGCACGTAAAGGTCACCTCTTTATCTCTCTCTTGGGCTCGTGTGGCATTATTTCACAATCTGATATCTGTCTGTAGAGCACTGAACCACAGAGGTGAAGCTGACCCTCTCTTTCTAACAGGAGAGTAACCTTTTACCTCCTGTTTTCTGCAAAGGCCAGCCCGTCTCTGAAACAGCTCATAAACCTCTCTTTGGATCCATCTGTGGCCTTGTTTTTCGTCGCTGTGTGAGTCTAAGTCGAGGCGAGGCTGATGGCTGTTTGCATGAAGCAGAAGAGTGTATCCATGCTGAAATGACTAATTGGGAAACATAGTGTATGAGCTCATTTGATGCACTGAGCAGCTTATTCTCTTTGCATGGATAACTGCAGGTTTATACCCTGAACACAGCACTTCTTACACCACCGAGGATAGTGTTTGTTTTAATTTCATACTCACTGATAGATTATGAGAATCTCTTCTCAGCATTGTGCTCTTGTTCAGTCTTGTTTGTATTTTGTTTTCCAGCCTCAGGGACTTTGTCTTCCCTCCTCCTCCTCCTCCTCCTCCTCCTCTTCTTTCTCCTGCACCTCTGCTCTGACTGCTGCCACAAGCTTGGCATCAAAGGGCCGTTAAAGAGGCTGCTTCTAAATGAACTTGACAGCAAAGCCGAGGCGTGGTGATATGGGTGGACATGCAAATCAATATTTCACATCATCAGCCTCTGGTTGGTGGAGCACGGGGACAGGATGGCAGGGTGCGGCCGGCTCAGCCATTGATTCAGACCACAAGAGGAGTCAGAGAGGTTCAGGAGGGCTTAGTGGTCGAGTTTCACTCTGGAGCTATAGATGCTGCAGAGTTAATCAAACATCAGGTACCTCCAGGAAGGTATTTCTTTTTCAGTCATTCAGGATGTGATGAAACCTGACAGTAAATCAGTATCATGTGTTTAAGGGTGTGTAAACATTACTGTTGAAACATTACTGTAAACACCACGTTCAGAGTCTGAAGCAGTTTGTTGTAAATGTTTCAGACTTTATTGAGTCGTGGCTGATCTCTGATCCTCATACAGAAGCAAAAACACTCAAAAATCTTTCTATCAAAACATTAAAAACCAAACATCTTCTTTTGATATTAAATCTAGATTTGTTTGTTTCTGTTAAGCACTGAATCCTCCACCTGCTCATGAGCTCTTCCTCTTGTCTCAGCGGAGCGTCACAGGCTCATCATTCAGACATAAGTCTCCCTGAGAGCCCATCTTACTGTCAGGAGGCCTATTAGTCAAAGAGCTCACAAATTAGAAGGGCTGATAGCCAGAAAATCCAAAGGCCCATTCATCAGAGAATTAATTTGGATGTAAGAATTGAATTTCTGACAGACAGACCCTTTGGTTGACAAGCCGTCTGACTAACTGGCTTTCTGACTTTCTGACTGACAGTCCCTCTGACTAACAGTCCTTCTGACTTACCTGCCTTCCAATCTTCTTACAAACCGCCCTTCTGGTTTTCTGACTTACAGGCTCTCTAACAAATGGACCATCTGACCAACTGGCCTCCTGATGTACAGGCCATCTGACTTACAGACCCTTTGATTTCTGACTAACAGGCCTTCTGATTTCTTGACTAACTGTCCTCCTGACTTACCTGCCCTCTGATTTTCTTACAATCCAACCTTCTGATTTCCAGATTAGCCTGCCTTCCAATCTTCTTACAAACCATCCCTCTGGTTTTCTGACTTACAGGCCTTCTGATTTCTGACCAACCAGCCTCCTGACTTATGAGCCATCCGACTTACAGACACTTTGATTTCTGACTAACTGGTCTTCTAGTTTTCTTCCTAACCGTCCTCCTGATTTTATGAGTAGCTAGCTTTCTGCCAAATGGACTGTATGACTAAGAGACCTTTTAATTTTCTATCTAATGGGCCTTCTGAATTTTTTTACTTACAGCACAGCTGACGAACAGACAGTCTGATTTTCTGACTAATAGGCCTCCTGACTTTCAAGCCCTTGAACTAATGAACCCTGCAATTTCCTGACTAACTGGCCTTCTGACTTACAGACCCTTTGATTTTCTGACTAATAGGCCTCTTGATTCATGGGCCATCTGACTTACAGACTCTCTGATTTCTGACAAACAAGCCTCCTAATTTTGTAACTAACTGGCCTCCTGATTTATGGACCATCTGACTTACAGACCCTTTGATTTCTGACTAACTGGCCTTCTAGTTTTCTTACTAACCGTCCTTCTGATTTTATGAGTAGCGACCTTTCTGACAAACGGACTGTATGACTAACAGACCTTTAATTTTTCTAGCTAATGGGCCTTCTGAATTTTTTACTTACAGCACAGCTGATGAACAGACAGTCTGATTTTCTGACTAATAGGCCTCCTAACTTACATGCCCTCTGACTAAAGAACCCTGTTTGTTTGACTTACAGACCTCTTGGTTTACTGACTAACAGACATTCTGATTTTCTGACTAACTGGCCTCCTGATATACCTTCATGCATCCGCTTTTTTTATCATTTATTTTTTAAACTTTGTCATGATTTTGTATCATGTAATACAAATGTTACACATTGGGATCCTCATGTAATTTGTAAATACTCACTTTATATGATTGTTAGACTCACATTTTAAATGACTGTCATAATATCTTTAACCATATATGGCTCTTTATCACTTTATTTAGATATGTACATATGTGTTTTAACATATAGCTGCTTACTGATGACTGTGCTGGTGGGTTCAAAAACACTGTAGCTGGTAGGAAAATTTCCATTTTAACCCCATTTCTATATTTAAATCCAAACATGCGACCAGCTTCACCAGTGCTCGACGTTTTCAGGAGTTAAAGGGTCAAACTGGGAGCTACTGTTAGTGCTGATGTTTGCAAGTTTGAGGTTTACATGCATGGAGAGGAGATGATGTTGTTTGAGTGCTGAATATGTGCAAACGCCTCTGGATGAAGCAGAGTTAAAGGTGCATTTTCCTGTTTGCTTGTGTTGTGAGTTCGGGGCTTATTGTCTAAATGGTGACGGTTTCATGGCTGCAAAGACAATTTAGTTTTTTCTGTTCAGCTCAACATTTAGGGAAAGATGGGTTGGATGCTGTTTATCACACCGCACTGACATCTGCGCTTTGTTTACACACACACACACACACACACACGTTTGTAGTCTGATTGTAGAAAGAAAGGATCAGTGAGAGCACAGCAGATGGGATGCATATGGAAGCAAAGACAATTCCCCTCTCATTGAATTGTACCATTTAGTGCAACATACCAGCTACGCAATGTGTCACAACGCGAGCATTGTTGATGCAGCCTGGCAGCCGCATGAACAGCAAACATGTCATTCAGTTGTAAATTATGTTACAGGCAAGGTCACCTTGTGTAAAGGTTGTGAAGGAGGAGGAAATGAGCTGAGGGTGTAATCTATTTCCCTGTGTCAGAGATATATATCTCAGCGAGGAAATGGAGACACATGCAGTTAAAGTCCCTGATAACACAAACACAAACATCGCACAAATGTCTGTATTTATGAGCCTGTTAACGCATGCATGTAAAGACTGACAGCTCTGTGTTTGCTGTCATAAATCATAACCAGGGAAGTTTCACCTCACAGGAGGAGGAAAAGTAAGATCCGGTATTGATTTGTCAATCAGGTGGAGTAAAATCAATCAATCCAAGCAGAGACGCTCATATGAATTTATGCAGATGCAGCAGTGTTTGTCGTCCCAGCGTCTTCTTGTTAGCCGGGCTAATTCTCCAACCTTGTGTGACTTTCAACTCCGAGCCGTGCTCCCTCAAGGATACATGTCTTAGCATAATACAGAGAGCTTAGGAGTCATTGAGATGTGGTCCCTATGTGAGGAGGAGGAGAGGATCCTCCCTCCCCCCTAAACCAGCTCTCTGCCAGCACAATGCCAACTCTGTGCCTCTGCAGCTTTGGCATCCTTGACCGTTGACTCTGTCTCATTGACACCTCCCCTCCCCCAGACACACAGGCTGCACCAACACTCTGCTTTAATGCTTCATGTCTAATTCAATCACTTGCAGCTTCATTGTTATATTGTTTTGCATTGAATTGAAATTATGTTTTCAGTCAGAATCCATTGATTTCTCCTGTCACGTGCACATTTAACCTGTTGGACTGAAGCCAGAGTGTAACAGCTGTGCTTTGACGCACTCAGATGGAGCCAAAACCAGCCAACCTCAGATTAATTGGTGCCAGTTTAGTCGCAAGAAATCTGCTGTTTTGGATTTATTGTGGATGCAGGGGAGACATGTTGCAAAGAAGCACTCATTGGTGTTTGTTTCTTCATTAAAATGTGAATAATAGAATCATGCAGCTTTTACTTTAACAGTTAACCAAATTTGTCTTTTCAATAGCCCTTCTTGCATCCTCGCTTTTACCTCCTCACATTTTTCCCTGTTATTCACATAAACAACATTTTTATCATCAAATAACCTCCTTTCACCGCATAATGTGCCAAATATGTGGAGACAGGCAAGGTCAATGCATCCCCACGGTCCCCAGCTGGCACTAACCCCGGTGAGGAGGGTGTCTGCGAGAGGGAGATGTTTTCATGCTGGGATGCACAATTTGTCCAGTGTTTACTCTCCTGTCCATTTGCATCACCGACAGTAGACCTGAGTGACATCAACATGAGGCTACAGTCACAGACTGCTACCGCTTTTTTTTTTTGAGTCAGCCCAGAAAATCTCTCCCAGGCTGTGCACACGAGGCGTGCATGTGCTGTGCAGTCAGGTACAGTTACTCAGACCTGTCAGTGATGAAACTGCCTGCACAACATCTCCAACCTGAAGCATGTCATTACCAATCAAACTGTTATTTCACTTTTAAACGCTGCCACATTCAGGCCCTAAAACATGAAACTACTATCAGGGTTCCTGCACATCCTTAAAAAATCTGAAATTCATGTTTTTAAATCTAAGGCCTTAAGAAGTCTTAAATTCATTAAAATGTCATATTGTGGTCTTAGATAAATTACTCAAAAGTCTTAAATTTGTCAGGGCAGGATTTGTTCATGTTTTATTGATTTTATTATTTTTTTGTGAGACTTTTCATGAAGGAGATTTAGAGTAAATACTGTCTTATAAGCTGCTGATATAAGTTGCTATCTGCATCCTGGTTAACCAGTCTATAACTATGAGTCACTGTTTACACTTTTACATACAGATATTAACCAATGAGCAACTTAATGTTCAATAAACAGACAAAAAGGAAACTTGAATGAGTCTCATGAAGTGACACATGCTATGATTTGGTTGTAAAACAGCAGGATCCCCAAACCATCGACTATATTTATGTGTTTCTGGTCTTAAATTTCATTCAAAGTGGCATTAAAAGGGTCTAAAAAAGCCTTAAATTTGACTTGACAAAACCTGCAGGTACCCTGACTATGGAGAGATTCTGGTATCAGAAAGTTACAACAGTGGATAAGCCACAGTCATAACCACTGATATCAAAATTTAACATGAAGGTGAGCCACTCAAGCAATTCAAACTGATAAAGAAAGGATAATATTGTTAACAGCAACCTTCTATGCATCACCAAATGAGAGAGATAATGAGTGTTTTTGAAAGACATGTTAACTTAAATCAAAACCCTGATAAAAATAATAAACAAGCACACAATAAACTGGCAAGGTAGGCAGGGAATTTTATCTCCACAGCCAGTACTTTTCCATCAATGTCACTGTCATCTCTAGCACTTAATGTCCTGCAGTGGTCGTTACCCCAAAATACCTGACTGACCATGTTAGTGATAATGACACTTCCTGGTCAGTGCCTCCAAAAATATTTCAGGATTGCTCCTGCAAAGACAGAGATCTCTAGGTTACCAGGCAAGCTAGATCATAAGCAAATATTTTCTAACACATTATTGGAGAAAACCATGCACTTTACAGAAAAAATCTGTTTTTATGTTAACTATTGAAATGTTAAAAGCTAAAACACAGGCTCAAGGCTAATAAAACACAGGCTGAAAGCTAAAATGCCAGCTAAAGGCGCGGCATGGGATAAGCTGTTTAGCATTGATCTGTTCAGACCTGAGAGTCTATCAATAAATGAAGAGTGATGTTATGTTTGTTCTGTACCACTAATGGCCCTTTTCCACTGACTCGCCTTGGCCCTACTCTACTCGGCTCTACTCGGCTCTACCCGGTTTGTGTTGCATTTCCACTAGAGCGGTACTACGCGGCAGACGCCAGTTTTTAGTACCTACTCTACCCTGGTTCTAAGCGAGTAAAGTCGATACTAAAACGTGACGTCGACGGACTGCCGGTCACTCATTGGTCAGAGACTGTCCTCACGGAAGCTTAAGACTCTGTACAAATCACTTACAAGAGGCAAACAAATAAGTCAGCGACGAGTTTTTAATGACATTTAAACCCGACGGCACAGAACCAGACTGAATGAACACAAGATACCACCTTAAAATGTACCGTCATGATTCCTAAATAAGTTAAAAGTCCTTTTTAAACCAAAAAGAAGTTAACAGCAAAGATAGTTGGCTTTAAAGAGTCTTTTACATTAAATCAAAGTTGGTCGGTGCAGGAGCGATCTGTCTGCCACGAGAGTCTTTAAGCACCAATCAGTCCATTAATCCACAGGGAACCAAAAAGGAAAACCAGTTCAAAGAAGAATTATTGATCAACAAAAAATCTCTGGTATACCAGGCCCAAAAATCAAAAATTAAAGTGATCTCACTGGATCCAGGGAAGAGTTGATGTCAGGAAGCAGCTCCTTCGTTTCCCTCTGCGTGCAGCAGCACCAGGCTGTTGTTTACCTCCGTTGTCATGACGACCGACATTGAGCCGCTGTATTACTTTAATGAAATCTTTTTAAAGCTTTTTTTTTTCCTTTACAGACCACGGTGGCACATATGTTAGTAAAAAATTATGTTTGTGTCGCGTTATAGATGAACATGCACGCAGTTCTGCGCAGCACTTTAGCGCAGCTGCTATAAAATCCACGCCCACCGTGGGTCTGGAGCCGGGCTAGTGGAAAAGCTAACCAAACCGAGTAGAGCCGAGTAGAGTAGAGCTGGAATTGTATAGTGGAAAAGCGCCATAAGTTACATGGTACCAATATTCTACATGTAGCCGGCTACTAAACTACGGTAGAAACTCACAAAGTTTGCATGTTGTCACGCTTCAAACATTACATTACCTCGCAGCGTTTTATCCGGTTAAAAGTCGTCTTGAATAATGAAAAGTTGTGCTAAAAGTAAGATCTGATCTCCATTCATCTTTAAAAACAAACACATGGGTCACAAGTTTTTGCAAGTCCTCCAGGCAGAGTGGGGGTGATACAGTTCACTGCAAACAGATTCTGCTCACGGCCACTTTAATACATCAGTCCAAAGTAATTACAAAGTAATATCAAGTGGTAAATATCTGAGAGACAATTTTCACTGATGACATGGCAAGCATCTTCACAACAACAGTAACGACAACACTCCTCACCTCTGCTGTTATCTGATGAAACAGGTCTGGTGTCATTCATTCTTTCAGTCTTTGAGGGCAGCTCAGTCCTCTGACATTTTATTTTATTCCAACCAGCTTTCATGAAGCAAACACAAAAACTTGATTAGCAGACAAATCCTGGACAGCAAACATGTAACGCTGAGTTTCAAACTTGTGCTGTATTACTCAGTTTGATGATTCAGTGCACACTAACTTGTTTAATGCTCTGTATGACATCAGTTTGTTGTTGTAAACTCTACTTTAAGTGCTGCTCAGTTTTGTTGAAAACCGTTACATTTTGGAACGAAAGCTTTTCAAATCTAAAATCCAACATTTTATTTTTAATCGTGTTGTTTAGCAACTGCGCCTGTTTTTGTGTAAACAAGTTGAGCAAATGGCTGATTAACTTTCCAACTTGTGACTTAGAACAAAACTCGAGGCTGACATCAATATCAGCTCGTGAATGGAAACTGTTAGCAAATGTTAATTTTCTCTGGAAGCAACTGGACGGAGCTAAAACCAGATTCAACAGCTTGGTTTGCTGAAGCCGATGGGAGATGATTTAAAGAGACAGCAGCTCCAGTGTGGAACCCATCAGAGCGCGTTATCAAGATGTGAAGCTGTGAAATTAGCTCATTGAAGATTCACGGTTTCATTTCCAAGAACGATCCAATCCAGTTCATGCAATCACTGAGTTTATCTGTGTACAGTTACATCCTTTCATGTGGTTCCAGCGTCTTTAGTACTCATCAGAAAACGATCGTCTGAGAGCGTTTCTGGATCGGCCTGATTGATATTCAGGTATGCTTCAGGAGGTCTCCAGATAAAACGTATTACATAAGCCGAGCCGAGCTCCTCAGCTCTGCCTGTGAATGTGTAGTCACACCTGATGATGAACAGAATGACCTGATTTCCTGTATCCCAGGAGACGTGTGTGCAGATGAAGGAGCGCGGTGCATCCAGGCCTCCGTTTCTCTTCCTCTACAACCTGTCATGGAATCAATCCCGCCGTTAGATGTGCTCTCCGCAGGGAGCGAATCAGAGAAGGTGCTGTGGTTTAACCTTCTCTGTCTTTCTCTCACTTTCTGTTTCTATCTGTGAACACATCCATCCATCCTTATGTGTTGTCATCCTCTCTCTTCTCCTTCCTCCTCAGAGATTAACTCTCCTCCTCTTTCCTCTCACTCATGCTGACTTTCTTTCCGCCTTGCTCTCTTTTTTTATCTCTCTACATCTCCTCCCCTCTCTCTCTCTCTCCCTCTCTCTCTCTCTCCCTCTCTCTCTCTCTCTCTCTCGCTGTCTTTGCAGCGCAGCATCTCGAGGAGCTGAGGGACTATGATTAGGACAGAAGAGAACTGGCTGTAAGACAGAGACAAACTCAGAACTGGGTCATCATTGTTTCTGTGTGAGGGCCCCGCTCGCTCTGCAGATGAAAAGCTTGAAGACAAGCGGAGCAAACGACGCTCCCTCGCTCGCTTTCTCGCTCGCTCGCTGCAGCACCATGAGCCCTAGACATTTCTGGGCTAGAGAAACACTCATGCAAAGGAGTGAAAGGAACTGCAACATAGAATTTATGTAATAAGAGCTGAATAAAACATGCAGCTGGCCCCGCTTTCTCCATCTCTGAACCCTTCCAGTTAGTAATCACGCATCGGTCGCTCGTCGCGGCGTGATGGAGGAGCGACACAATCATCCAGCATGCTGTGGTCATGAAGCAGCAGACGGGGAAAACCTCGGTTGTCACAGGGTAATAGTATTTTGACATCGATCACCATTTTTCTCCTGCTCCCTCACGCTCTGCCTCTCCTGGCGTTCATCTCTCGCTCTTTCTTTCCCTCTGTCTTCCACCCCTTTAGCAGACAGTCTGACAGGGTCTGTCCCACTGGCCAAGCATTCAGCACTCATCATGCGCATCATTTCCTCTCATCATTCCCCCCGGTGTGCTTCTTCCATCTCCTCTGGCCTGTTCACTCGCCATCAACCACTTCCCACAACCCCTTTCCTTTCACTCTCTCTCAGTGTATAGACAGAGCTGAGGCATTTATACGTATGCATGCATGTGTGTGACTGCACATGATATTATCAAACACAGAGAATGAGTCACGGTGTTGAGGAATGGATATAAAAACAAATATTTCCATGTCAGTACTCTTCAATGTTTGAGTGTTTTAGTTGTGTGTACTATCCCAATGTTGTGTCTGGTTTAATGTTTTTGATTGTTTTGTGAATAAAAGTCAAAGTGGATGTCATCATCATCTTACAGCAAAATAAATCAGCCTGAAGGTACAAAAAAATAACCAAACCTTACCTTACCCAACATAACCCTAGCCTAACCTAACCTAACTTAACATAACATAACATAACATAACATAAACTATACTAAACTAACCTGACCAAACCTAACCTTACCTAACCTAACCTGAAATAACATCACATAACATAACATAGCATGACTAGTCCTTACCTAACCTCACATAACCCTAACTTAACCTAACCTATATTAACCTTACTTAACCTAAACTTAAGTAACCTAACCTTACCTAACCTAATCAACCCAACCCTAACCTAACTGAACCTAACCTTAACTTTACATAACCTTACATAACCTAAACTTAACTAACCTAACCCTACCTTACCTTACCAAATCAACCCAACCCTAACCTAACCTAACCTAACTTTACCCTTACCTTACCCTAACCGAACCGAACCTTACTTTACATAACCTTAACTAACCTAAACTTAACTAACCTAACCCTACCTTACCCTACCAAATCAACCCAACCCTAACCTAACCTAATCTAACCAAACCAAACCCTTACCTTACCTAACCAAACCTAACATAACCTAACCTTGCCTAACATAACCTTTACTAACCTATCCCCAACCTAACCTAACCTGAAATAACATAACATAACATAACATAGCATGACCAGTCCTTACCTAACCTCACATAACCCTAACTTAACCTAACCTAACCTAACCTATATTAACCTATATTAACCTAAACTTAACTAACCTAACCTTACCTTACCTAATCAACCCAACCCTAACCTAACCAAACCTAACCTTACCTAACATAACCTAACCCAACCTTACCTTTACATAACCTTACCTAACCTAAACTTAACTAACCTAACCTTACCTTACTTTATCAAATCAACCCAACCCTAACCTAATCGAACCGAACCTTACTTTACATAACCTTAATTAAGCTAAACTTAACTAACCTCACCCTACCTTACCCTACCAAATCAACCCAACCCTAACCTAACCTAACCTAACCCTTACCTAACCTAACCTAACCTAACCAAACCCTTACCTTACCTAACATAACATAACATAACCTTGCCTAACATAACCTTAACTAACCTAACCTAACCTAACCTAACCTTGCCTAACATAACCTTAACTAACCTAACCTAACCCAACCAAACCCTTACCTAACCTAACCTAACCTAACATAACCTTAACTAACCAAACCTAACCTAACCTAAACTAACCTAACCTAAACTAACCTAACCTAAACTAACCTTGCCCTACCTAAGATAACCTTACTCTTACCTAACCTAATTGAATCTTACCTTACTTGTTAATAAACAGAGTTAAAAGAGTTATAAACCTCTTTCACACATGTACCTCAACATTTCATGGTTTTCCAGAATTGCATGTTCACACACGTCTCTCATAATAAGAGTGAGATGCTACAACGACAGCTCTCAGTCTTATACCCACACTTGGATTTTTGTGCATGTCTATAAAGAGCTGAAGATGATTAATAAACATTTGCAGCCCAACGACCTTTTTAGACTTTGACATTTAAGAAAAAATGTAATTAGTTTCCTGAGATGAAGAAATAAGGAAAAGGTGAATTGATCTCTTTAGCATGAGGAAGGTCATTTTGGTACCTTGATGACTTGAAATGAAAGTCTATAAGAGCATGAATGAGATGAAGAAGACTGGAGGAACACGTGTGTCTGATAGTGAGTTAGAAGAGACGTGAATGATGTGTTTGTTGAGCTGCAGGGATCAGGATGCTCATATAAAGGGAGAGAAAGATGCTCCACATCAGAGGGTTAACAACGCTGACCGTCCTCTGCCATGAAGGCCGTTCTCTGTGAAATGAATCAGCTGAGTCAGAGAGTGATGACCCTTCGTTCTGCACACATCACACACTACAGTGAGAGCTGCTGCAGCCTTTAAACACACCGCTCTAAATGAAGCTCTCTGAATCCTCCTGTTTCTGTGTTCCCCTCTTCACTGTGCATTCAGTGTGTGCAGCTTGTGTCAAACCTTTACAGCGGATCAGAATTAGAGGAGTCTTGGCCTACTTTCCAAACCATCGAGGAGCAAATAATCAGCCTGAGCCCAGGATTTGCCTGGCACTCTCTCAAATGTCTCGGCTGCTTGTGAAACATCCTTTTTTCTGCAAGTGTTGACTTTCACCGAGACTCTCCAGAGCAGGCGGTGACTCTGTGACGAGGAGGATACTGAGACCTCTACTGCCATCTAGAGGCTGGTAGTAGGTGGTTCCTGAAAGAGATGCTGTGTGCTCTCTGAAGGTTTCACTGAACATTATCAGCTCTGACTCAAAACTGCTCAGGCGACTTTATTAATAATTTATCCAACCATAAGAACCTGACTGAGACTCAGATTCTTATAAGTGTCCATACCAAGACTAATAAAGGAAAGGAAGATATAAGCCAGATAATCGAGCTCATAACAACAAAAAATATCGGAAAAAGAAATGTCTTGTAGTTTTTATTGGTCCAAATACCCCTCTAAAAAAAAAAACTCTACCATAGTGGATGGATGGGAACTTTTAAAAAAATCTTTTTTAAAGATTAAAGTCCAAAGTTGTGTCCAACACTCAAAGTAAATTGAGTAGAACTGCAGCTGATAAGTGACACCATACCAAAGATAAAAAGTACACCAAGTTTTTTAAATTTAAGATTATAATAATAAATTTAATAATAAATTTATTCTATATACCGCTTTTCAAAACACTCAAAGACACATTACAGATTAAAATACATTAAAATCCAACAAACAAAACAAACAAACTAGCAAAAAGACATTAAAATCCAACAAACAAACTAGCAAAAGGACATCAAAATTCATCAAACAAAACAAACAAACTAGAAAAAAGACATTAAAATCCTACAAACAAACTTGCAAAGACATCAAAATCCAACAAACAAAACAAACAAACTAGTTTACATTAAAATCCAACAAGCAAAATCACAGCACAGGATAAAGCTCGATAAAACAAGATAAAACAGAGATGTGATCAACAGTTAAAAGCAATTCAATTCTTTATAATTCTTACCTTTTTTAATTATATGTACCAAAAATTGCACACAGGTATTACAAAAAAAAAGAATTTGAATACGTTGACATATAGTGGTGTCACACCACTTTTCTTTGTTCAAGACAACTTTTTACCGGACACATTAAGATGAGGTAATGTATTTATCGCGGTTTGTAGCACTGTTGTTTGAAATGTGACAACAAAACTTTTTCAAGTGTGTAGCGTTGTTAAGTAGCTACATTTAGCTTAGCTCCTCACAGCTCAGTGCTCTGATACGTGTCTGTAACGTTAGTGAATCCTGGTTGTGTCCTACCAGTGCTCATCTACCAACTCCAACCTCACCAAGCAGAGCAAACGTAACCTGGCTCTTCATTTTATTGATAGACTCTCAGGTTTGAAGAGATCACTGCAGAATAACTGCTGCATGTGGACAGGAATCAACATTAGCACAAACACATTAGTGACTGTTTTAGCCTTTAGCCTGTGCTCTATCACTCTCCTGCTTGGCTTTCTTCTGCTCCTCTGTCCCTTTTCTACCAAACAGCCTGGCTCCTGTTTCCACATTTACTTTTAAATAAACCATAGAAATAATTTCAGCAGAGAAAAAGTTAGATCTCTTTCTTCACTGTTGAACTTTGTCTGCCTGCGTGGTGTTGTCATGGAGACTTTGTTGTGCCAAGAATCTTATTCTAATTTGATGTTTATGATCAGGCATTTATCTAGATGAATGAGGCTTTTTTAAGATCACTTAGAAAGTTCTCACTGTCCCTTTAATTTATTTTAGGAGTGGCCTTCTTTTCCAGCGTACAGTCTTTGGTTTTGTCTTGCCCTGTTTGTTGAATGTTGTTTAGAGGAGTCAGACTCACTTGCTGCAAACTGAAACAAAATCTACCTACAGGTGAAAGTAAAGTAACCTTTAAAAAAAAATCCCTGGGCTTCAGTCCATGCCAGAATTGGTCTGTGGGAAATTTGTGCAGCTTTTTCTCTCGTCAGCAAACTCTTCATGTGTCTGAGACTCAGTAGAAGAGTTGGAAGAACCTTTTGAAGAAGCTCCTGGGACTGAACTTTAAGCCCTGGCACTTTCAGCTGCCTGATGTTTGCTGATTACAGACTTTACTCCAACAAACAGTTTGATTTTGGCGTTTTTCTCTTCATGGACTCCTCCACCTCCTCCTCTTTTCTCCTCCCTGGCACTGCAGCAGTCCCCGGTGCCAGGAAGTGCCTTCAGGTTTATAAATGAACCAGTTGTTGTGCAGAGTGTGGGAAGATTT
>RPOG01006639.1:7606-22657 GCA_008086565.1 Thalassoma bifasciatum | reverse complement strand
GGCTCTTCATTCGTCTGTTTCTCCTGGCAGGAGGAGAAAGAAAACTGTACGTCTCTCTTAAACAGCTCTCCGTTTACTCAGAGCAGGTTGTAAATCCAACAACAACTTAAAGAGTTCTGCACGTCGTAGAAACGTGGAGCTCATTTCATATCCTCCGATTACATCTCTGGTCTGACGCCCGGCGGTTGCATTCCTTTCTTCAAAAGCATATATCAGGATGAAAATGTTACCCAGGGTAGCATGAAATCCTTGTGATATGAGTTAATAAAGCTAATGTTAACAAAGAAAGCTGACTCTTTGGAAGAAAAGCAGTGAAAGTCTGCAGGAAAAGAGCGGATCAGAGTCCTCCTCTGAAAGGCCAATGAGGTGATAGCTGTTAAGGATTAACGTCCATCATTTACTCTCAAAGCCACACAGCTATCACAGATCCAAACTACACAACTGGCTCACTCTGCGGAGCATGTTTCCTGCGGCTTTCGCTACAATTCGCAAGCCACAAAATAATCTGAAACACAAGCCAAACCCATGACAGCTAATTCTTTCATATTTCCATCCACCACAAGCTAAAGATATCACGAATCAGTCCAGACAAGTCCCCAACGCCGGCTGCAGATTTCTCCGGAGGGGCCGTCGGGTTTTGTCGCCGGTTATCACAAGGTCAAGCTTCAACCATCAACGAAAGGAAAGAAAATAAACAAGAGGGGATTCTGGGAGAAAACCGCACGCTGCACAAAGGTCGCCTTGATTTCCAGACGGCGCTGCATCGGGGCGCCTCTCTCCCCGGTGACCTGTGAGCGCTCAGGCCTCCGTCGAAAACTCCAGCCCCATTCGGCACGTTGAGACAAGGGCTAAAAGGTTAATTGAAGCTCCGCGCTGAGGCCTCCTCTGTGTAATTTACTGTGATTAATGCATGAAGGTTACTGTCAGACTCATTTACTAATTGTCCAGAGCCGTGCGTAATTAACCACATCTGCACAAGTGTGTCTGTAAAGACTCAAAGATGAGTCCAAATGTTGAGTCTTATCAAAGCCAAGGTGAGCGATCAGACTCAGGACAAGACTCAAAGATATAGATATTTTTACAGACGTAGAAACCTTTCACTGAGCGGGAATAATCCAGAGAGGAGCAGTCACTTTCTCAACATTTAGCTTGAATGCTCCAGCTTCAAATTTTGAATCCATCAAACATTTTAGATCTTATTTGTTTCCACTTCTTTCCTCTAACCTGGTGATGAAACTTTGATTTTTGATGTCTGACAGTTATTAAAGAAACAAGCTGCAGCTCAGCTTTAGTCACCTTGGGCCCATCAGGGAGCATCACAAAAACACTGAATTAAAGCTCAACGCTGGGTGATGAAGATTCTTTTTCAAGATACCAAAACCCAAGGGCAACACTATGTCATAGAGGCAGAGGTGAACACATACCTTTTTGAGGGAGGAGGCGAAAAGAGAACAAAGGGTAATTAAAACATGTTGATACCACTAGGGGGGCAGGTGTATTTTAGTGACCAGGAGAGCAGTTTATCAGATTTTAACCAGCCATGGAGGCAGTTTAGTTTAGCACGCGCTTTGCCTCCCAAAATAGCACTTCAGCACATGTGTTTTGGCTGCAGAAAGGGCAATTTAGCACAAATGTTTATGCTCCGAAAAAGGCACCTTAGCATGTGTTTTGGCTCTAAAATGGGCACTTTAAATCAAGTTTTGGCTCCCAAATGTTTTGCATGTGTGTTTAAGCTCCAAAAAAGGCACAATTGAGCATGTTTTGTGTCTCCCAAGAGGGCACTTTAGCTCACTTGTTTTTGGCTCCCAGGGAAAGCACTATTCAGCATGTGTTTTGGCTCCCAAAAGGGCACTTTGAAGCATGTTTCCGCTACAAATTGGGCTCTTTAAATCAAGTGTTGGCTTCAAAAAGGGAAGTTTTGCACATATGTTTTGGCTCCAAAGAAGGCACTTCAGCTCACTTGTTTTGGCTTCTAAAAGGCACTTTTGAGCACATGTTTTGGCCGAAAGAGCACACTTTAAAACGCGTTTTGGCTCCCAAGGCAGCACTCAACCATGCATTTGGTTCCCCAGAGGCCAATTTTGCATGCTTTGGCTCCCAATAGACTCTTGAATAAGTGTTTTGAATCTCAAGAGGGCACTTGAGTGCAAGTTGTCTCCAAGAGGTCATTTAACAAGTGTTTTGGCTCCCAAAAAGCACGTTAGCACGTGTCCAGGCTCCTTACAAGGCACAATTGTGCATGAATTTTGGCTCTGACAAGGGCACTTTAAATCACATTTTGGCTCCCAAGGGACAACTTAATCATGCATTTGGTTCCACAGAGGCCAATTTTGGAAGTTTTGGCTCCCAACAGACTCTTGAATAAGTGTTTTGGTTCCCAAAAGGACACTTTAGAGCACATGTTTTTGGCTCCGAAGAGACAGCTTAAGCACGTTTTTTTTAACAATTCTCCCCAAACCCTCTATGCAGTGCACACCACTGCAAAGAGAGTTAACAAAAAGAACCCAACAAATCAAAATCTTCACAGCAGCAGCTCAGCTCCCAGACCCTTCTTGGAGATTTTACTTCAGCAGTAAAGCAGCTTTACTCAGTCATTGTTCAAAATCATCAGCCAAGGTTATATCCAAGAGCTAGAAGCCTCTCCATAAAATTTTGTGTTGCATTGAAATGTTGAATGAATCAGATGGGGCTCCAAATAAAGATTTTAACTAAGGCTGCCCTGGTGCTATGCATAAAAACAAAGGAAGGAAGGACGGATACAACCCTGAGACACAAAAGTAATTCCGAACAAACACTGCAGCTCAGCTCGCAGCCTTTCTTTAAGTCCTGTCTGCAAATCATCAAGCGTCTGAGACCGTTTTTTTTTCTAAGATATGGCTTCAATCTTTGTAAATCTCAGGGGAAATAACATCAGTAGAAATCAAAATGTGTTTTATATTATAATTGTTGAATCACTCAGCCTCAGTCAGAACAAACAACCTGAAGACTTCTGCTCTCCTGTCACTCTATCTACGCGTCTGAGAGCGCTTCATGTTTATTCACCGCTCTCTTTCATTCTGCTTTATTTTTTGACAAGAATCACGGCTCTTCATTGTGAAAAAGACTTCAGAGAGAATTAACACCTCATCACTCCAAAGCCCCCCCACCCCTCCCTCGCTGAAAAGTTTCCACCTGAAACTCCTGACACGGTCTGACACGCAGAAACTTCACATCAAACGAAACGGCGGAGTCAGAGAGATCGCGCTGTACTCGTTTTAGAACGTGTCTTTGACGAGCAGAGTGAGTAAACTTTTAAAGCCTCCTCCTCTCTCCTCTGTCAGCCTCAGCCTCCTTCTCAACGTCAATTATTCCCGGAGATCCTTTTTGCCCGACTGTCAGGCAGCTCTGTGAAGTGAAAGTGCCAGGATGTAGGTAGCTAAATCTCCTCCTTGTGTTATCTTTGTTGTTCCAAACGCTTGAAGAGTAACCAAGAATGCTTTTTTTTATTGCTTTTCGTGAGAAAGCTGCAAATAAAATAAAAAAGAGAAATCACAAATAAAATGTCATAGTCTATAAGCCTTCTCTCTTCAGGGGCTTAAAATTTAATGGAGCTTTCTTTTTTTCATGATATGGATGGTCAAATTCCCCAGACGACATGCTGCCACAGCTTATCTCTGCTAGCGAGTGTGTGTGTGTGCATTAATTTCCCTGTGTATTCTCTCTGCTGGGGTGTGTGTATGCATACGTTGAGCACATTCTGCCAGCCGTGGTGCTCTGACCTTGTGTCTCAGTGTGTGTGTGTGTGTGTGTGTGTGTGTTTAACGCTGGGGGTGCCTGAACTACTCTCTCGCTCCTTCTTGATAATGGGTGTATATACATTTTAATCTTGGATTACTCGGCCAATTCATAGGAGGGTTTTCTGTCGGAGCGGAGCGCAGGCAGGCAGACGTTACAATAACCTGAAGCTACGCTGGAAAATTCAATATTCAGAATCAGTGCGTTCTTCTTTTTTTAATGCTAACTTCAGGCGCTACAAGCACAAAACCAGCCGAATACAACTAATAGAAAACTGATATTAAAACCCTTCCTATGCAAAAGAGAAAAACATTGGTTAACTCTTCTATTTACATGCATATGCATTTACACCTGTGCTCAAAAGTTTACATACCCAGGCAGAATTTATGATTTTTTGGCCTTTTCTTAGAGAATATGAATGATAATTTACTCTTTGACATCAAAAACCTCCTGATCAAAAGTTGACATACCCTGGTGATTTAATCCTGATAACATGAACATGTCTACAGAAGGTAACCATCCTCATCTGTGATGTATTTGTTTGTAATCAGTGTGTGTATAAAAGATTTGTGAGTTTCTGAGCTCCTGACAGACACTTGCAACTTCCATCCAGTGCTGCACTGACATTTTTGGATTAAGAGTCATAGGGAAAGCAAAAAGAATGTCATAGGATCTGCAGGAAAAGTGAATCGAACTGTACAAAAACAAGAAGGGGTTATAAAAAGGTATCCAAGGAACTGAGGATGCCAATAAGCAGTGTTAAAACTCAAATTAAGAAGTGGAAAATGAGGGATTCTGTTGAAATCAAACCACGGTCAGGTATACCAACAAAAATTTTAGCTACAACTGCCAGGGAAAGTGTTAGGGATGCAAAGAAAAACCAACAAATAATTTCAGCTGAAATGCAGGACTCTCTGAAAACAAAATTTCAAGATGCACAATCAGGAGGCACTTGGGAAAAATTGGGCTGCATGGTTGAGTCGACAAAAGAAAGCCGCTTCTACCCAAGTATCTTGCTTACAATACACCAAACAGCACAGGAACAAGCCTAAAAACTTCTGGAACAAAGTCATTTGAAGTGATGAGACCAAAATTGAACTTTTTGGCCACACCCATAAACTTTACACTTGGAGACGAGTCAACAAGGTCTATGATGAAAAATGCACCATTCCTACTGTGAAACACGGAGGTGGATCACTGATGTTTTGGGGATGTGTGAGCTACAAAGGCTCAGGAAACTTGGTCCAAACTGATGAATGAATGATGAATGCAGCATGTTATCAGAAAATACTGGAGGAAAATTTACACTCATCAGCCCAGAAGCTGCACATGAGACGTACTTGGACGTTCACACATGACAATGATCCTAAACACAAGGACAAGTGGACCTGCCATTGGCTACAGCAGAATAAAGTGAAGGTTCTGGAGTGGCCATCTCAGTCTCCTGACCTCAATATCATTGAGTCACTCTGGGGAGATCTCAAACCTGCAGTTCATGCAAGACAGACCAAGAATTTACAGGAACTGGAGGCTTTTTGCCAAGATGAATGGTCAGTTTTACCATCTGAGAAAATAAAGACCCTCATCCACAACGAGCACAAAAGACTTCAAGCTGTCATTGATGTTACAGGGGTGAAAAAAGGTATGAAAAACTGGGGGGTGTCATTCATTTTGGAAGTTTCTGTTGTCATTATGATCTAAAAAGAGCAAACACTTTTAATTTTTTTTTTGGTAAATGTCTTCAAACTTTAACCATGAGTGACAGAAAGGTTTTTGAGTTATCGTTCATATTTTCTGAGAAACGTCCGGAAAAACATAAATTCTGCCGGGCTTTGTAAATTTTTTAGCAAAACTGCAGACATGCAAACCTTAAACTGCTTGTTGGGTTGAAATGCTGAGCAACAGCATATAATTGCAGATTGTGAAGTACATCTTAAAGTTATCTTGACAGAATCAGCAACAAAAAAAAACAAGCTACTGAAAGGGATGGAGAAATAGGACTATAATATGGAGCAATAATTGGCTTTTTGAGCTGGAAAAAGTCATTAAAGAAAAAACAATGGACTGAAGGGTGAAGGGAAAAGGCTTGGGTGATAATTCCAGTGACCACAAAACATGGAAAATTAGAAAATGTCTTTAAAAGAAGTTACTATACAAGCACACACACCTTCATACTTTGGTCAATTCTTGGAAATTTCTCATTTCTCTAACAATATCAAACACAGTTATAAGTAGAGTCAAGATCCTTAAAATCTTAATTCTAATCTAATCAAATGGGATTGAATTGAGATTTTTATAGGAGAGTTAAATAAAATCATGTTTGTCAAACAGTTACACCCATAATTAGACCCTGACGGCTCACCTTCCAACGCCTGACGCCGACACAAACTGACACTGATTACATTTACATCAATTAACAAAGCCCAGCCCGCCTTCAGCGTCAGTAAGATTTCCAAAGTCATCTTTAAACAACAGCCTCCAGATTTTCTGAGGGCATCGTTTGGAACTAATTACAGCAAAGTCAAACTCAGCTGCCATTAATTGTTATTTATGAGGCTGAATTAATTTCCACCAAGTTGTGGGCTACTCTCAAACGTACGCTGACCTTGGCGATAGGACGCGACACGGTAATGCATTCACACCTTTGGCAGATTTTATGCAAACGAACAGTTCGTTGAATATCTGATCAGGTTTCCCCGCCAAGGTTAGAGGATTTTTTTCCTGCAACAATGAGATTATTAGTGCTCTAAAAATGTCCAGTCTGTGTTAATGAAACAGAAGAAGTGTAGGAGATAAGATTTTAAGTGTTTAACAGCCTGTTGGAGTGGTATTAATTGGCTGTTTGTGGATGTCGTTGGCTAGCAGAGCTGCGACACTGGTCATCTCCCGAGGGACTCCAGAGGGGACTAAGGGATTGTGGGTAGTAATTAATTTACTGCTAGATTACACTGGATAATGCCCGTATCATTGCGAAATTAGGCTGACAGTGATCCCGTTGTAGACAGCGTGGGACGAGTGTCAATACACACCAGACTGAGAGTTGGTGTGTTTGTGTGTTTGTGAGGCGATGGCGGCCCCTGAGACGCTGCAGCTAAGTGGGAAATGGCGTTTAATTATACACAAGCAGATGTACAAACGGGCAAATAGCCCGCATAACTCAGTGAAACAAAACAGTCTGAGCAAGATGCTGCCGGTGACTCATTGTTTGTCCTGAGAGAGTCTCAGTTTTTAAATGACAAATCTAAATCAAAAAGGCTGCGCTCCACTGGAGGAAATCCTGCTCATTAAGGAGAAGTTTCTGAGATCTGAAAAAGGATTGCAGTACGTTGCTGGAATTAGAGTTTTTATGGCTGTTTCTCACCCCTTGAGACATTGAAAGCAGAGAAAATGGAGCACCAGCCCTGTTAAAAAAGAGGAAAGTCCTTCCTCTGCTGGTTTTAAAGATCTGTTCTGTTCTGCACATGGATCGACCAAAGTTTGGCAACAATTTACCCTTTTCCAATGAAAACTTTACTGCATCAAGAGCTTTTCGAAGTAAGACAGCTCATAAAAAAAGGAGTTTTATCTTGTTTTCGAGTAGTGACACATCATAATAACAAAATTTATGTACAATTTACAGTAAAGGAGATCAGAGTCTGCAGCTTAGTGATGCTAAATCAGTTTGTGAAGTATGGTTAACTGTAGCAGAGCTAGCACCAGCTTGAAAGTTTAACATCCACATTTCTGTTGTGGTCTTTTTACGCGTATGAATGAGAGAAGAAACCCACATTCACACATTTATATATATCCATACAGTATTAATTCAGTCAGTTTAAATGTATTTTTGTTCATTTTGGTTAAAAAAAAAAGTTAGAAAAGTTTGAAGTTTATGAAACAAGCTTTCTCTGACATTGCTGCAAATCAAACCCTGATTTTTCTTTGCTTTTATTTATTGTGGCTCTTTATTATATTGTTTTACCTAGCCACTGTTTTTTTGTTGTTGGTTTTTGTTGTTTTTTTTTTAAGATTTTTTTTTGGGCTTTTCTCCCTTTAATTGGATAGTGGAGGACAGTGGATAGAGTATGAAAGGGGGTGAGAGTGGGGAATGACATGCGGGAAATAGGCCACAGGCAGGAATCGAACCCGGGCCACCCGCTCGAGGGCGAACCTCATGGTGCGCGGCCATATCCACTAGGCCATCTGCGCCCCTAGCCACTGTTTTTTAAAAGTATTTTATTAATTATGTATTTTTATCTGCGTTTTATCGTGTTTTTAAGCTCGCACAGCACTTTGATCAACTGAGGTTGTTTTAAAATGTGCCACATAAATAAAGTTTGACTTGACTTAGTCTTATTCTGTTAAATTTATTCTGCTGTCAGATCTGATCAGCATTGGTTTTGTAACATAAAAACTGGATTGATTCATCCCCACTTGTGCTCTTCTATAGTTTGACTTTAAATTGATTTTTCCACCTAATTTCTACCTCAAACTATCTTGATCTTAAAATAATGAAAATTTTATTGATCACTTTTTTGCAGAACTTAGTGTAGCTTTGGTATAAAGTAAGAAAAGTGCTATAAAATGCTATAAAGTTGTTGATATCCAGTGTGATTTGCAGTGCATTTTTGTGCAGCTATGTAATTTGTTCTTTTTCTAACACTATGGGGTCTGTACTTAACTGAAGCTCAGGCCCAAGAAAGCTACAACTGCAAGTTCTAGTCTTTCAACTTCAGCCTTTACAAGTTAGTGACATCTCCAACAGCTAAAAAAGCTTTAATTTTTTGCCTGAATTCATCAGAAAACAAATACAGCAGAACTAACAGAGAAGGCCGTCATGTGTAGTTGCTAAAAGCAAAGTGAGAAAACTCAGCTTTTTCTGACATTTCTCCAACTCAAACCCTCATTTCAGCTTTACTTCAGCACATTTCTCAACAACAAACTGGCAACACAAGAGAAAACATCAAACTTGTATGAAAAGAAGCGACTGAAAGTGCTTTGTACTTCTGCTGTTTGATAGAAAAAAGTTTGCTTTAAAGATGTATGATGTTTTTTTTTTAAAGTTCTGCAGAAAAAGAAAACACATATGGGAGAAATCTTCAAACACAAAAGAGGAGTTCAAGGCAACGAATCTCTTTAAGCTTTCAGTTTTCTCTTTCTCGCTGCAAGACGTGAACTCAAAACAAATACGTCATGGTTGCTGCTTTGTTTGAATCATTTTCTTGGAGAATCTGACGTGTTGAATTTGCAGAAGTAAAGAAGTGCTGTTTTAAGATTCAATAATGCAGAAATGTGCTCTTAAGGATTCTTCCTTCTCGCAGCTGTTCCGCGTTCCTCCGGCGTTGGACAAAAAGTTCCTTAGAGGTGCCTTCAGAAACCCTGAAAACATCCCTCCATTCTGTCCAGCCTTGCACTTCTTTTTCCTGTCTTTTGATTTGCACTTTCACAAAAGCAGTCAAAATGCAAAAATGCTTGACCATTCCACAGGCGTTCTCCGCCTGCATAAACTTCTCGGTCGGCCCTTTGTCCGATTAATACCTTCATGTCTTTCAGAGTCGCCCCCCACCCCGCATCGCCCTCCCAGACAAGCCTTAGTCCTCATTATACACAGCTTCCACTCTAGTTCCCAAGATTAGGCAAATGAGCTGCAGAGCTCAGTCTATAGACAGAGCCCACTCCCCTTTTCAAAATCAATTCTGACATCCTCCAAAAAAACCAAGAAGCTCTCAATAAGAACGATTTACTGCCTCGTAGAGACTCCCGCTGTCTCCTGATTTGATCTGAGTCAGAATCACAACAAAATATTTCCTTTAACCGTTTCAAATTCAGCCAAGAATGAGCATTCCTGTACCGAACAATGAAGAGGGGGGAAATCCCGAAATGAAGGCTCTTGAACGCAGCCTGTCACATGCAATGCAAACAGAATTCAGCATCAATTGAATCCTGTCGCTTCAAGAGCTGCGTGCGGTTATTCATCACTGCTCACTTCTTCTTCAATGGACTCCGGCACTTTCTGAAGGAAATAATAGACGGTAGTTGGAAAGAAGATTACAGAGCGGGCCCGAGGAGAGGTTTGTGATGTTGATGTCTTCCTGGTTTTTTTATGCTCAGATATTGCATGGAAACATCTTTTTGTGACCTTTTTCTTCCAATATTTTCACCCTCACGTGTAAAAAAGGGACAGTACTCAATTTTTGTGGCTGTTTTCTGATAGAAAACAATACGAGTGATTCACACAGGAAGCAAAAAAGCTGTGAAATGTCAGCGACCGTCAAAGGCAAAGACTTTGATATGATTATCCAGAGTGCAAACTGTTGGTTCGTTCACTCGGCTTGTAAGCATTCCATTTCCAATTTACTTCCTGAGCACAACAAATACATTTGCTGGGAAGGTCCAATCTCTCCTTATCAGATAATGAAATCTCATATTCGAGGAGTCGCGTATCCCAGCTTGGACCAAATCCCAGCCATGCTTCATTTTCCATCCAACAACCCAACGACAGAGAGAGAGGGGAGAGGAGAGAGAGTTACAGGAAGGAAGACGAAGCAGCTGGAGGATTTGAGGTCAAGTCCCAGAAACACTCACACACCGTCGGCAGTTTGAGGGTTAAATGTTTTAAAGGTTGAAATCTGTCCAACGTTAATGTTTGGCAAAGAAGAAACTGTGGTGGTGATTGTATTGTTCTTGCGTCATCTTATGGAGCAAAGATCCAGAAAAAGGTCACAGAGAGGAGAACTTTGGCGAATCCCAGTCAGAGCAGATGCTGTAAACAAATTACTCTGTTTCTGCTCAAGGTTTCTACCCAGTGGAGGAATTTCTTTCCAGGTCCCTGTTTCCGAAGGTGGATGAATATTGAGTATGAGGGACTCATGGTAACCCCAGTGACAAGGCCAAAACCCAAAAAGAAGGTGAATATTCATGGCAAGCTAAACCCACCCAGTACACCCACGTAACCTGGAAGTTCTCCTTGGAATCTTAAGGATTCTTCTTTATTTTTCTTTCTTTTTCCTGCCGCTCTGACTGCAATTTATGTGCAGCTTGAGATAAACGCAAACACCTAGCCACGAAACTCAGACATGGGTCCCTGGGTGAGAAAAACACAGCTCCCAAAGCTACTTTTAGCCACAGGCCTTTAATTTTCTATGCATAAGACATAAAAAAAGTCTCCTACAATTTAGCCAACCTAAAATAGAAACTTTTGGAAACACCGTTTTACCGTTGCTGTGTAAACAGCAAGCCAGAGTTTTCAGTGGAAATGCTGATGTCACACTCTCCTTTGCCCATTACACTTTCATTGTGGTATGGTCATGTGCAAACGATGTACAACATAAAAAATTTGAGCTAACAGTCAAAATTTTTGAGTAAAAATGTTGAAATTTGAGATAAAAAGGAAAAAGTCACAATTTTGCCTTTTATCTAAAAACTTGACTTTGTATGTGCAAAAAAAATCTTTACAAAGCCAGTTTTTCATTTTTATATTTTTAACTTATGTTAATGGGATTTTGATCCATTGTTTATGTTCATAACAAAACAACAGGAACAATTGCAGACTAACGTTTCGTGCTTGTGCTAGTGAATCTACTGACTGCTTTTCAACAAAATGTGCATCTATTGCACCATTTCTGAAATCAATATATACGCCAGATGATCATCTCACTTCTACTTTAGCCTCTAAACCGTTGTTGTGTAAATGGCTCCTACAATTAAATCACCATCTACAGATCTGGCATCTATACTACAGCTTTTTCAATTTTTCAATCCCTCAGCATTTCCATGTAAATAAAGTTTTCTCACTGTTTTTGACGTTTTTGGGTGAAACGTGGTGTAAACAGGGTCTTAAGCTCCTGTTAGACCTCTATACTTTGTGTTGGTTTTGGCGCCCCCTAGTGTGTACAAAGCAGTCTGTGCAGATGTTGCCCCATACAGTTTTTCACCTGATCTAAAACCTACCGGTCTCCACCTTTTTGGATGGAAAAACACATTTATATTAATTCTAGTGCGTTTTATAAGCTGATAAAACTCCCTACAGGGGCTTTAAAGGAAATTGTGCATTTTCAGGTCACAGTGTTTGTTATTAAAATGGTGTTTACCTTTTTGTTCAGGCTGATCTTTAGTCATGGGATTTGAAAAATAACAGTGGGACTTAATACTTATTTCGATTTTTGGACATTATTTTGATCATTAACTTGGTCGAAACCAATATGAGTACAAATATATACAAATATAGGCCAGTGATTGAAGATTTTGGACACGTCTTCTTATTAAAACTTTTTGGATGAATATTTGGATATCATATCAACTGACTTTGATTCATCAGGGATACTTTTTATTCAAATATTGCATCAATTAAATCCGTGTGTTCATTTTTTCTGGTCTCAACTTGCTGTCTGAACTGCCAGTTCTTTCTTTTTAATGTGCACTGATAGCTGTTCCAAATCAAAAACTGGATACTCTTACATCGATCCTCGCTGTTGGCGTGAGAAACGCTGCGAGAAAAAACTCGTTCGCAACGTCCTCAAAAGAAGCATACTCGAGTTACGGCATGTTTTTGTCCTATAAATGCACTTTTGCATGTAAGAGAGAGAGAGTGCACGCTGTGTTTTCTGACGTGCAAAGTTTGTTGTCATAGTTTTGCAGAGGAACAACCATGTGATTATCTGCACTCAGTCTGCACGCTCAGAGGACACAGAGAGTTATGCTGACCACTTGATAAGAAGTCACTCCCAGCAACTTATTCTGGATTACAATACACAACTCAGAGATAAACATACATCCCCTTATTGTGAAATTTCCAGCTACTTCCTAAAAACATCCGTCCTGCAGTTGATAAAACAACTCTCTCCATCTTCTTGGCATTAACCTTGATGTACACTCCTCCCTGTCTCCTGCACATAAGACAAGTCGGAGAGAAAATTGTTGTTAACCCAGACGCAGCTCGCTTTTGACACTTGCTCCCAATTTATTCTGCTTGTGCGAGCTAATCTGTAAGAAAGAGGGGAGAAACTCACTGTCTAATGGCTTCCTGAACATCACTTTTAAAGATTCACAGGGAAACGAGCAAAGACGGGATGTGAGTAAGCTGTCCGATAAATCCCAGGCTCTCGCTGCATTTGTTTGGTTTATATTTGTCTGGTTTCAACTTTGCGGAGTTAGACTTGACACAAAGTTGGCAGGTAAAACTTTGCTTAAATCCGCTGCACTGTTGCTTAATGCGGGATGAAATCTCAGCCTGTTTCCGACTTGGAGAGATGTGTGAATCTTAAACAGGCCGGCGGGATCATAAAAATTCATCATACATCGCTATTGGTGCGATGCGAGCTGGAAGACAGCCAAAACAGCACTTTGAAAAGAGAAAAGACACCTTTGCCTTTTAAAGGAGCCATAAATCCCATTGATTGGAGTTAAATGCTTTCATTCTGTGGATACTGGCTATTACACCGAGCAGCGTGTAAAAGGGGGGAGAGATCATTGAGAAACAGCAAGGTACTCTACTAATGTTCATTTTAGATGAAGTCAATATTAGGCTAAATGTGTGGAGCAGTAACAGCAGATCAGAGGTTCTGGAAACCTCTGGAAACATGACGGCGCATATTTTCACCGAGCTGCATCACAGGGAAACTAATCAAAGCCTGAAAACGAGTCATCTTCTGTGTTCGTTTTCCAATTACTTCTCCCGCCGCCAGTCAGATCCAACACCTGCCTCTGAAAAGAAACCAAATCTCCATATTGCACCACTTTAAGAGAGGCAAAAAGGACTGCCAAGAGATGAAACCATCTAAAAACAGCCCTGCAATGGTATTTATGTGGATGAGGATGATAACACACGTTTTAAACCCATTTGCAGCCATCAAATACCTGTTTACAAGCTACAAAATGCTATTTTGTCTGCAACTCAGCTTGCAGCCCCTTGCCCCTGTTTGCAAATCACTGTTCAATCTGGATGTCTACTCTAAAAGAGGAAAAATGATTTTAAAAAGGCAGGAAACTAACTCCAACCATCCTCCAAATATGAAAATACTTAACAAAAGGTGGATATCAACATCTTTTTTACTGACTCCAACTGACAGCTCAGCTTGCGGCCCTCTAAATGAAGCAACATAGTCAGAAATGATGGGATTGGCAAAGGAAAAAAATGAAAGCAAATTTCCAATATCCAACAAAGACAACATTAAAAGAACCATTTCAAGTCATGTACACAGCATTTCAGGCAGCTCAGCCTGCAGCTCCCTCAACCCTCTTTGCAAACCGCTGTTAAGGTTGATGCCTGCACTCAAAGAGAGTGAAAAAAGTAAGTTTCACTTCCTCCAATTTCAAGAAACTTACTTGATAAAAAATTTAAAAAAGGACATCACATTATCAGTGATTGGTGGCAGCTCAGCTTGCAGCCCTCGGAACCCATGTATGATAGTGTACAAACTTAATTTCTCCTCTTCAATAATAAAATCAGCCCAAAAAATCACAGGCAAACTCTCACTTTCAAAACATGATGACACAAAAAAGCAACACTATGAAATGTTTTTATGGATTCTTGCTAGCAGCTCAGCTAGCAGCCCTCTCACCCTCAATCATCTGTTATTCAGAAAGAGGAAAATTGTTGAAGTTATAGAAATAAAGGTGAAATCAAGTTCCGAATATCCTCAGAATAAAAATAAGGTATCACAAAATTTTAAAAAAGCAATATGGTGTCACAGATGCTGACTCTTAGTGGCAGCTCAGCTCGCAGCCCACATACCGACTTTACAAAGTGGCTCAAATTGAATATCTTCTTCCTCAGATGAGAAAATGGTTAAAATTGTTGGATTTCCTAATATCCTCCAAAGACAAGGAAAAATTACTTATAAATTTAAAAAAAGAGAAAGTTTCACATCTTGTACACTAGGGGTGGTGAAAAAAGTTGATAATCGATTAATCGCGATTATTAAATGGTTGATTACGAATCGATTTTAAATTTCCCCAAAATCGATTATGTACATTTTTCTAGTTGAGGCAAGTTCTCCGGTTACTGACTGTCATACAAGATTTAACCACAGGGTGGAGCTGTTACCTGTCTGTAAGAGAACCAGACACGGTGTAACGCAGACTACGTTTACATGCACACCATATTCGGAATAGGGTCCATATTCTGATCAAGGAAATATTCCGAATAAGGTGTTTACATGCTCCACAGAGTGCTGAGCGAACGGAATATTCCCGTTTACATGTTAATCAGCATATTCTGAATAAACCCTAGCAGTAGTAGTAGGAGCGTCATGACAAGACGTCATCTAGAGGCGTTTTTTTAAAAACACTGTATTGACATTA
>RPOG01006638.1:0-22659 GCA_008086565.1 Thalassoma bifasciatum | reverse complement strand
TTTGTTTCTCGAGGCTACAAGACTGTTTTTTTATTACAGTAAGTTAGAAATGTAGTTTCTCATTTTGAGGAAATGATTCCTTTGAAGCTCCTGTGAGGAGGAACTGGAGAGAGGTTTTGATGGCCAATGTGGACAAAGGGTTACATCAGATCCGTGTCTGGTCTGTCATGGGTTGGCTCTCTGTTTTTTTTTTTTTTTTTCAGCTCTGGCAGATCAGAGCCTCTGTACTTTTTTTTGGACACATGCTGGAGATGCATCAGTTTGCACAGAGCAGATTGAGCAGGACAAGAAGTTGGGTGCTGAAACCACAATAAAACATCCTCCTGACTTTCAGAATAAAGTGCATTGCAAGGACACCAGATCTTATTCAGATTTACTTCAATGAGCAGAGTCTGACTGGGGGTCAACAGGTTGAGAGGATCCTCATACAGATTGGAATCGACTGTTATCATTAGTTTGATTTGTTAAAAACAAAACACTCCTCACAGGAGCTTGAGTTCTGACTGACTAGGCTTGTTTTTTTTTCATATAACCGAATAATCCATTTCAGTTTAAGGAGGCTAAAATTATAATTCCCATCATGACTTTTGTCATGATACAAAAAGAAACAATAATCTTGCAGTAATAACATAATCTATTACAAGAAAAGATAGATTGTAGGTACAACAGAGTCTCTTGTTTCTTTAGATGAGAAGGTGTGTCATCATGTGACAGAGGAGTTACTTCAAAAGTTTATTTCTGGTGTTAATTGATGGATTTTTTTTTTCATTGGATCACAGGTCTCCTTAAACACTAATATCATCAAGCACAAGGAATACAGAACTTTTAAGTTTTTTGTGTCATTATGTCAAATAAGAAACATTTTATTCCAGTTGGTGTGTTACCTTCTTGTTTTGCATTAACAAGAGAAGATGCACTGCAAAAACTGAAATTTTCCAATTAGACTAAATGTGACTTATTCACCCACAAGTCTAGAAAAGCACTTTGTCAAAAAACAAAAATGACAAAATGGGAATCTCTTATCAAAGAAATTTGATAAACTACTTTTCCTTACTCCACTTAGAGTTTTTTTTCACTCCTGTATAAGCAATTCCTACGTCATTTCTGTCTGTTATCTTAAAATAAGATATTTTTCTGGACTTAGTCAGGTGAATATGACTCAGTTAAAGTCTAATAAGCAATTTTACCACTAAAAAAAGACAAATGCTGAGTTTTCTGTTTTTGCAGTGTAAGGTTTTTTGTGTGAACTTGACTCATATTTCATCAAAACAGCATTAAAAACACACTCAGATAAGACCATCTTTAGTTTTTCCGTCTAAGAAGAAATCAAAGACACTCATTTTTCACACTTCACATCTTTTTATTGCCAAATAGCGTTCCTTTTCTTACGTAAGATGTGCTTTCTTAGAGTAGTTTGACATTTTGGGAAATGAAACAGGTCACTACTTCTGCTGCCAGGCCCAAACCAGGACTTAAGAAACTCATTTCTCCAAACTCCAGATAAACGTTTCAGTGCTGTGCAGCAAGAAGAAAGTTAGAGTAATATTTTCTTTTTCTTTTGAAGGCAGATTTGTACAAAGAGTGAGTGAGTGTGTGTCTGTGTGTGTATGAACAAACTGTATTTACATAGTGACTTTGAGAGTGTTTAGACTGGAGAACTTTCTACATATTTTGAAAGAAAATGTGCCATTAAGAGATTTGTTAACCTTTCTTTTTTGTGCTCATGTTGCTGGAGTGGCTGTGATGCAACCTCAAGTTTGGAGGCTTTTTATTTTGGAGTTTTAAACTTTAATGTGAGGAGTGTTTCTTTTGTCTCTTCATATGTGTATCTCAGTGTGTGATATCTGAATCACTTGCAGGTGTTGAGTAATAAAGTCTGTGTTCTCTCCATGTGTGTGTATGTGTGTTTCTCATGACTTCACTCAATGCATATCCGGTTAATGTATTGATTGGTTTCCCAGGAAGCTGAAGTGTGTCAGTCTGCTGCTCCAAATGTCTCATACATCCGCAGTTTACGAGCTTAGGCCGGAAAGTAGTTTCCATAATATAATTGTCCACACGACTTCCCATCAGAGCGCAGCCCTGACGTGGTCACATGGTTCATTTCAGGCTTCACCCAGGATACACGGAGGGACACAGCGACACAGGACTCAGAGGACGAGCACAACAAACATCTCTTGTAGCAGAAAAACCTGCATGTAGCTCATTTTATCCGCTTTTGGAGACACTTTCTGCGCATTTTTGTGAGATTCTTGCGTTATGAAGACATACTCCGCCATATTCAGGACACCACGCCCGGAGCTTTGCTGAAAGGGATTAAAAAAAAACCACAAACTCCATTCTTCTAAAGTTGCACAAACTTAATTTCCTCTTCACAGGAGAGGAACAAGGTAATACTTGACTTCCTCTAATGTCCATTTGTTGAGCTTGTTTCCTCAGAGAGTTAGTGTTGGCGCGCGCGCAGGGGCTGACTGTGGAGGGGTGAAGCCAAATATCTTGACTTGAGGATACCCAGGGGGGCTCTTCGGCTTCCTGTATAACTCGCATTATGTCTCTGTGTGTGTCTCTGAAGGGGAAGTGTTATCCAGCGAGGATGACTCTGAGCTCCGTGGGGGCTTGTTGCCTCAGTCCGGAGGCCAAAGAGGCTCGAAGGATCAACGACGAGATTGAGAGGCAGCTCCGCCGGGACAAGAAAGACTCCCGACGGGAATACAAGCTCCTGCTGCTCGGTAAGGGCCCCAAACCCTCTCTTCTTCTTTTCCACTTGTTTCGTATCTTCTGCTTCCCTTTTTTTCTATCTACATGAAGCAGAGTTTTCCTTTCACTTCAAGTTCTTCAAACGCTTCACAGCAACAGCAAACAAATCCTGATGGAAAATAAACATAAAGCAAAACAGGTCAAGTTAAGTACATACATCAAAATAAAGCTGAAAATTGTTTTCCAAGTGACTAAATAAAATAAAAAAGTACTTTAAAATAAAAAAAACCCACAGGCCACTTTATAAATTGCACTGCAAAAACTGTCTTTTTTCAGTTAAAAATATCTTTTTTGACTTGATACAAGCCACATTCACCAGATTAATCCATAAAAGTGTCTTATCTCAAGCTATGCAAAGATAAAAATGATTTCTGAATTGCTTGTAACAAGCCACAAAACAAGCAAATAATAAAAGAAAGAAAGAAAGAAAACTGTCATTGGGTAAGAAAAAAGTTAATTGTATTAGGAAATTATTCTAATTTCAAGAAAAGTGACAAGTGTTTTTTTTTTTTTTTAACCCCAGGCAGATGTTTTATTTGACTTATTTCATTCAGGCAGCATGTTTATCTTTTATTATCTATAACGTATGGAAAAAGATCAGGGCCACTGAAAAAAAACAAGGTCCAATATTTTTCTCATACGCTTAACTCTAAGAAAAAAGATGGACATCTGAGTGTTTTTTTCTGACAGTCAGAGTGTCACTTAAGCCTACGGCACATACCAGAAACCAACTGCAAACTCAGAATTCTGATTATTTCTTCTATGAATAAATGTATAAAAAGAATATTTTTTATCTTTATTCAGTGGCCCTAATCCTCTTCCATGTTAATGTAGGGTCTGCAGGATTTTCCTAAAAGTTAAAATATCAAATATTACATCCATGGGCCTCTACACTCCTGTGTCTGTGTCTGCCTCACCCCCTCCTCTGCCTGTATGTTGATGTTTTGGTGGACATTTCTAGGCAGAGCAAAGGAGTGGTGACCCCAACAAATCACAGTGTGCTCAGTGCTCAAGTGACTTTGCACTTTGATGATTGTAAGTGGGAGAAGCTATCCCGAGTGGCTACGATAGCGACTGTAACACATGGAGAAAGAATCATACAATATTTGCAGGATATCTCATTGACCTGCAGGAATCTCTCCCACATTGAAACGTGATGCTGCAGGTGCTCGCTGGGCTGGTGAGTGTGTTCGCGAAGCTACGGATATTAGCTGCGATCGGAGGCAGTGGGTGTGCGCTGCTGGGTACCACAAAGGAACAGCCTAGTTTGAATGTTGTGTTTACAAACAGTAACAGAAAAATTCCTGCAGACCCTACCTTTAAAATGAGACGTGTCTGAACTTGAATCAAGTATAATGAGACAATTTTTACTAAAAAATAAGGTTAAAATAAACTTGCTTAGATTTCAGTGTACACCATCTTGGTACCTTCCAGACCTGCTGCAATTCTAGATGTTAGGTGTTACAGAGCTGCTGCTTCCTTAGAGACTTCGCTCCATATTAACAGCATAACACAGTTGCTCCAGATTTGTGATCTGAACATCCATGATGAGAATCTCCTGTTCTTTCACATCCCGAGGAAGCTTTATTGGATTGAGAACTGGTGGCTGTGGAGGTCGTTGGAGGTCAGGAAACTCATTGTCATGTTGTAGTCATGTTGTTGTCATGTTGTTGTCATGTTTGAGATGATTTGAGCTTTGTGACATGAAGTGTTATCTGGGGAGTTTCCATCAGAAGATGAATGCACTGAGCTCATAAAGGGATGCACATGGTCAGCAACAATACTCAGGTAGACTGTGGCCTTAAAACCAGGCTCAGTTGACTCACTGGATATTTTCTCTCCATTCTCTGTAGACTATGGAGATGGTTGAGGGTTAAATCCCAGTAGATCAGCAGTTTATCAAATACCCAGACCACCAACCATGCCATGTTCAAAGTCTCTTAAATCACCTTTCTTCTTTATTTTGATGCTCAGTTTGAACTTTAGCAGCTTGTCTTCACCATGTCTACATGAATAAATGCTGCATAGTTGCTGTTATGTGATTGGCTGGTTAGATACTGATGTTAGTGACGGCTGAACAGGTGAACCTGGTAAAGTTAAAACTGGAAATATTATACACCCTGTAAAACATCTACAGGTGTGAAAATCCTCCTTCTGTGAGGAGTTAAACATTCCAATATTAAGAAAGCTTATCTTTCCACTGTTAAAATGAATGAAGTAAGTGATGATGATGTGTGTGTGTGGTTTGATCACAAAGAATGCAGTAAGAGGTGCTGATGCAAACAGTCGTGATGTAACTGAGGAATAATCATCATGTTCTTAAAAGCCTGCTCAGGTTAATGTTTCATATACAATGATTAATACCAAAAGCATGAACCATTGTGTAAAATGTTGATTAAACACATAAGCCAATGTAAGCTGTGTATTCCCCAGTCAGATGACGGTACTACACAACACATTCCCACGACACGTTTTCAAAACATTGAACACTCCATGAGCTCAGGTGATTTACTTTGGTGTAATACTTAATTATTCTCTTATATGTATTTGTACTTCTGCTCCTCTTCAAATTAAAGACAACTTAATGTCACCACAGTTATTTCACAGCTTTTAAGATCCAGACACTACATCAATACGATAACAGAGGATTAGGGTTGGACTTAAAAGAAAAATTCCACAAATAGCTTGAGATTTCAAGAATGATGTGACCAGATTAAAGTCTGAATGTTAGGAGAATCATTCTGTTTTATCCAAATGTTTGTCCCATTAACACTTTTTCTTCTCTTGTGAACACTTAATCTTTATCTTGGGGACATAAATACTTTATAGTTGAAACTTAATGGCTTGACTTGGAATCATTATGACATTTGTCTCTAATCATTTTGTTTATTAGGACTATGATCTCATAACATCAGGATTTTATTTTTGTTACAATAGGTCTGAAACTGGGTCCCATTATGACTTTATCTCATTACAATATGGCTTTGATTTAATAACATTATGACTAAATTAATCTGGTAACATTGTGACTTTATTCTTGTAACATAACGACTTCACTTGCGTAACATTGTGACTTTTTCTGGTAACAGGGCTTAAATCCAGTAAAACAACAACTTTATTATTATAACATTGTAACTTTACTCTGGTAACAATAAGTGTGGTCCCAAAACATTGTGACTTACAATATTGTGACTGCAATCCAGGATCAACGACTTCATTTTATGACATTGCAACTGAACTCTGGTCACTTTAACTTTAATATTCGAACATTGCAATTAGGGCTGACCGATTTGCAAAAATAATCTAATTACGATTATTTATCTCTATATTGCAATTGCAATTAATGGTGCAATTATTTTTAGGCCCCTATTCATCTGCTGTTATCAATTGCCATATTAAAGGGGATGATATCTTTACATCATCCAGATAATGAAATTCTAAAATTCAGTGTCTAAGAAAACTAGAACATCACATAAGATACATGAAAAGGAAATTTTTAATTTCTGAGTTTTCTACCAATTTTCATCCATTTTTGCTGCCTTTTTCTACCTTGTGACAATTTTCCAAGTTTCTCCAATTTTTTTGTCTTTGTCCATTTTAGTAACTTTTCAATCTTTTTTTTTTGCCACTTTTATTCTGTTTTTGCAACTTATTGACTGTTTTCCAAGTTTTCTCCCAATGTTCTGGCCAATTTTTTCTGCTGTATGACCATTTTTCAGCCATAAACCTTTTTTTTTTTTTTTTTTTTTTTTTTTTTTTTTTTTTTTTTTTTTTTTTTTTTTTTTTTTTTTTTTTTTTTTTTTTTTTTTTTTTTTTTTTTTTTTGCTCTTTTTGTTTTGTTTTGTTTTTCCCCCTTTTTACCATTTGGGTTGTTTCATTTGCATAGGTAATTTTCAACGGTTTGTCTTTTTGGTTGAGTAACACTGGTGTTGAGCATAAAACACCTACTGCAAAAAAAATGATCTGATATTGTGACATATTTCAGATTAAAGAAATATTACACTGTTGGCGATTACAATAGTGCAATAGGCCATATTGCGATTTAATCTAATCCAGCCCTAAGAGCATGCAGAATTTTCATGAAATTAAAAAATTTAGTTTTTACAGGAATAATCCTGCTCAACTGTCATTTCTGGGCCTCTGTACTTGTGACAGTGTCTGTGTGTTCCTCACCCCCTCATAGACCCCCTCCTTGACTTTTTTGTTTATTTGTTACGCTGGACACTGGATGCTTCTGGGTGGAGAGCAGGAGTTTTCATGGGTGATGACCAGCCCACAGCACGCCCAATGCACATGTGACTTTGTGTGTTGCTGGTAGCGAGTAGGAGAAGCTAACCCGAGCGGCTACAATAGCAGCCGTAACACACATAAAAAAATGGTTCTATATCCGCAGCGTGTCTCATTTACCTGCAGGAAGTCAGGTGTACGACTCTTGAGTTTCTCTCATGTGATGCTGCAGGTGCTCGCAGGGCTGTTTTTTACCTTCTTTGGTGTGTTTACGGTACTATGACTGTTAGCCATGCTATTAACTACAGTGGGGGGCAGTGAGCATGAGCTGCAGCTGACACTGAGCCACGGAGGGGGAGACGAGTTTGGTTGTTGTTTGTAAACAGAAAAACGAAACCTATTTAAATTTCTGCATACTTCACCTTTAAATCTCATAACATAACAATTTGATTTGACATCGTATCGTAACATTTCAACTTTGAAACATTGTGACATATGTATCACTAGAGCTGACTGTTGACCTTTCTGAGGTGTCGTCTGCTTAACTGTTGGTAACACCAGTGATTGGACAAGAGATGTGTACTGGCTCTCACTTCCTGTCTTCAGGCTCTTCCCTCTGGGGACCTGAGGTTCCATGTTGTAGCCACATTAACTTATCAGTAGAGGTGGTGAGGTGGGTTTCCCCTGTGAGTGAACATCCTTTCTTAGAACACATGAATCATGTGTGTAGCTTGAAATCAAATTCCAGGTGTTATTTTTTTGACAGTCATTTGACCTGATTTGACCTGATTTGACCTCATCAGTGAGTAACCACCCTGGGAGTACAAGAGGAAAGGATATCACATTAAGTGAAAAATGACGGTATCACTAAATACGTGATACTTCCACCATATTATTCTTCAAGTTTAGAGTTATACATATAGAGTTTTTACACATTGTTATCTTATCTCCCCCTGAGTGTGCAGAAATGAGTTAAAGCTCCTCAGAATAGATGAAGCAGTAAATAAAAAGATAAACATATCCTCTCCTCTTTGGCTGTTAAAGCACTTGAGGGCTGATTGATGTCTTTGTGGTCATGTATGAACAGTGAACGTGCTCTCTTGAAGGAAGCAGCTGTCTCGTTTCCCAAAGATTAAAACCAGTGTAATTGACCCTGCCAGCTCAGGAGGGAATGTTTATTTGTGTGACTTGACCGAGGATCGTCAGCTGTCCTGTGAGTAAGGTTGAGGTGTGACACCCTCACGTTGTTTGTGGTTTCTGTTCTCTGAAGGATGATTGACTCATGCTGAATGTGCAACCGCCCTTTCAGGTTCAAGGTTCGGCCTCTCGAGGTGTAACCCAGTAACGATTAACTGTTCCTGATGGTTTGTGAACATTTATTTGGAAAGTTAAAAAAATTACACCGTAAAGTAACAAACATTTAGATTCCCTTTGTTTCAGAAAATCTCTCTGACATTTGCTAATGAATGCTTTTATTCAGCAGTCCGTCAAATAGGGAAGTGCTGCAACTTCATGTAGATTTTTCAGAGATACAGTCAGCTGCTGGTGAGATGACAACACTGTTAGAAAACTTGTCTCAGAGAATAAACACTGAACCCAAAGGGCCAAGAGGAGAAAAATCCCAGATGCTGGTAATAAAAAGATTACATAAGAGTGAGACATGCAGGCTCTCCACACACACACACACACACACACACACACACACACGCTTCAAACTAAACGTGTTGCTCTGTTTTGAGAGTAGAAACAACACAGAGTTCAGGGATAAGGCTTGTGGTAAAGAGTGTCTTTAAAACGTTAAACAAATCACTGAAACATTTTAAACAAGCCTTACAGTCGCGGCTGCAACGAAAAGAACTGATTCAGCTCAGGACATGATGTTACTTCCCCACATGTGACAGTGTATATTAGAGGTCAGATGTTGTGTTGTACACTCCACGTTGTCTAGAATTCAAAGTCAAAGCATGCTCACAATAGGTTTCCATTTAAAAGTGAATCAGTGTATCTCTGCAACAGGAAACATTTTGAAAAATTCATGGAAAACTATTTAAATCTTCATTTAATCAAATATAACGATGTGTCCTACAGCATGGTTGTCTTTCAAGTTAGTGATAAGTGCAGAGTCACTGTATCTTGATGTTATTATGATAGAGAGTGGTATCTTAGCATAGATCATTGCATTCCACCTTGTTGTGTCTTATGCAATACCATAGGTTCATATCCCATTGAGTCGCATCATATCACATTATATCAAGTCAATTCACATTTTGTGTTATTGCATGACATTAAATCATATTACATCAAATCTAATCCATTGTCAACACATCTTAGCACAACATATTCAATTATATAATCACACATCACATTGCATCCAATTGTGTGGCATCACATTGCAATAAGTGACATCATAGCTCATTGAATCACATGATTTGTACCTGCTGTGTCCTATCAAATTATGTCTTATTTAATCCCAATGTATTTGCATCACACATGGTGGATACATAGTATTAGAGCTGAAAGATATATCGTTGTCGCATCGATATCAAGATATGAAATTCTAGATATTCATATCCCAGTATTGAAGATATCAGTAGTGTAAATTTTCCCAGCTCACCCTGCATGTGAAGCTCAGACAGTCGTGTGATTACTGTTGACTTTCTGTTAATGCTGATGACTGACAGTGAGCTCTAATCCATCAACCGTACTTTCCACATCCTGTTATAATATCATGTATTTATTTTCTGAAAAATGGTCAGTTTTCACTTGACCCAGAATCATATTGTATCTAATCTATGTCTAGATATCTGGCATTAATATTGAGATATAAAATTTTGTCCATATCGTTCAGCCCTACATAGTATCATATTGCATCTTGCTGTATTGTGTTGTGTTCTATAGTATGATATGGTAGCATATGACATCACAAGTTACAATGTGTTTTGAATCTCATTGTATCATATCACATATTACACGACAACGCATTACATCATGTCAGGTCCGAAGTGTTCTTTCCCATCGTATGGTTTCACACTATATCCTGTCATATCTTCTGTCACCATAATGAGTAGTAGCTTCACATCAAATTGTATGATATCATATTCCATCGTATGGTATCGCAATGTATCTTAGGGCCAAATTACACCAGATGTTTCCCTGGTCCAGCTCTACTCCGTCACAGAACCAGATCAGATAGGCTTCTATCCAACTTGGACGAGATTCACTTCATTGCAGTTTCATCTCTGCTCCAACAGGACGCAGCACTCTGCCTCAGTTACGTAACACAAATTACTTTGCCGGATGTGCCAGATCTGTGAGGCGTCAATATCATAAATTGTATGATATTTGGATATAGTCTCTGTGACGTCCGCCATCTGTTCTTAGACAGAATAATGACATGTATTTCAAAGGGAAGGGGGACAGTATTTGAATGGCTGACTCATGAGCCTCTTCACTAATGGTCACTGGGTCACAGACCTGTCAGTCACTTGAGCTGTGCCTCTGATTGGGTAACCTCATGATTTCAACATTTTCTAAACTGCTGAGTTTGAATAAAAAAAAAACATTCTCATACAGTTTGTGCTGAGAGAGAAATTAGCGATTCTGAGACTGTGATTATGTTTTTCAATGTAGTTAATTTTTTTTTTTTTGCTTGGTATGTGGGTGGTCCCCAGTCTCTACGTCAATGACTGCATGTTATTGTACTTCTACATAGGTTTCTTTTTTTTTTTAACTGGATGTTACGCCTTGGTCAACTTCCAAAAAGCAGATTGTTTGGGACAGGAAGCCAAGAAAAATAAAACAAACTGTGTTAAAACTAGAACATATCAAGCTTCACTACAACAACAAACTAACATGAGAATTGGAGCCAGACCAGGAGTTAACAACAGATTTCTCGAAAGACGCATTCTACAAGACTGCATCACTGCAAGAACTTCAATCTGAGCCAATCTTTGTCTTATATTTAGTACAAATTTTCTTATTATTCTTGATATGAGCTACATTCGACTGATAGGTCCAGGAAAATGTCTTATTTCAAGTTTTTGAAAGACTAAAATGAGGTCTGAATTTTTTATAAGAAGTAATAAAAAAAAAAAAAAACATCTGCCAATGGGATGAGAAAAAGTTTCTTGTGTAAAGACGTCTTTCTAATTTTGAGAAACTTCACAAGCAAATTTTTCATATCCTATTAGCAGATTTTTTTTGAATTGTTATTAGCAATCCAGACCTCATTTTTGCCTTTAAAAAATTTGATATAAGACATTTTTATGACCTGGTCTGGCACTAATGATCCATCTCATCTCAACCTATTTTATGGCTCAACATTGTAATGAGTCACATTGTGTCTTGTCACAAAGTAAATCACCACATCGTATCCACTGTATCATATCAAATGTGAGTTTCATCACATTAAATCGTAATATTTTATCATCATGTCATATTTTAAACCACTGTGGCAAATCATATCTTGTCTTATATAATTTTGGTTTCATGTAGTATCAGAAATAGAGATCATGTCACTCTGTATCAAGTTATACCATGGCGGTATCAGATAAAAATCCAGTCATCATATTATTTTCTATCTTGACTCACCCTATGAAGCCCTAAAAAAGTATTCAGTCATACAGGTACTGTGAGCCTGTACTTCTAGGGCTTTAAGCAGAATGCCGAAAAAGACAAATATCAATGTTTACCAGAGGTTTTTTTTGTCTTTATTTGGAATTTAAGCATGCTAATAGTGTCTGATTAATGAGGGTGAACATAGCTACTCTAATCTTACAGCAAAAAAAACAACAACAAAAAAACAAAGGGCTGAATGCTGTAGTGATGATTCTTTTTTTGGATTGAATAGAATTGATCTTTATTGCCATTAGCACAGGTACAGGGCAGTACAGGTAGATTGGAATTCTAAATTCTCCTTGAGTCAGTTTTAAAAGAGAAGTTTTAAAAATATAAAATCTTATATTAATAGAAATAGAAAAAGACATTTAACCTCTGATGCATGAATTGTGAAAGTCGGTGTCAGGATTTTTACCCTGAGTGTTTTTTCTTGTCTTAAGGCATGAAATAGAGTTTTCCTTTTTTTTCCTTCAAATATTTGTAACTGAGCATTCAATATAAAAAAATGTGAACTTATTGTAAATACAACTTATTTTTAAAGTAATTTCATAAATAATCTTTTTAATGCTCTGCAAAACATTTTAACTCTCTTTCATCCATTTTAACACTGAATAATTTATAGTTTATAAGTTTTTTCACCCTCAAATGTTTGTCTATAAAATTTTTTAAATGCATCCATGTTTTGAAAAAAAAAAGTAACATTTTTCAGGCCCTAAGAAGAATAAAAATATCCTGACACAGGCTAATATGAATTTCCACCATGAACCATTGAACTTAGGAGTAAATAACTTTTAAATAGTTGTCCTCTGTAGTCACTGCTATGCACCACAGGGTTAAAAAGACAGTACAAGAAATCTAAAATAAATAAGAGACTGTATAAAACCATGAATAAATTGACTGTTATTGCACATAAATTATTCACATTCTGTGTCCAAAATGTGTTTGTTGATGTTTAGGAACTGGAGAAAGTGGGAAGAGCACGTTCATAAAGCAAATGAGGATCATTCACGGCCGTGGATACTCCGACGAGGACAAGAGAGGCTTCACCAGGCTGGTCTACCAGAACATCATCACCGCCATGCAGGCTATGATCCACGCCATGAGCACGTTACAGATCCCCTACAAACATGACAACAACAAGGTAAAGCTGACCAGTATGTCACTGCTCTGTTTTTAACTTCCTCACACTCAGCAGCGTGTTGAGAAACAGACTTTACTGCACAGCGGCTGACAGAAGTGTGTTTACTGTCCACGACGATGACAGAGCATGTGTGTGTGTGTGTTCAGGGGGAAGCTCTTCTGGTAATTTGCAGCAGTGTTTAGTTTTGCAATCTTGCTGTCAGAGAGTTGGGTCTATTAACGGAAAGGACACGTGATGTCACTCTGTAGGCATGTTAAGACAGATTCTCCTGAGCCGTCCGGGAAACCCACAAAAAGGGAGGCAGGATCCACCATCATCTGCACGGGAGTTCATCCCTGCCATGTTAAACTCTTACAAACCAGACTTTTAGACGCTGATGTTCTAAAAGTGACGAGGAAAAAGTGCTTCCTGTAGTGACGGTAAAGGCTGTAGGTTTGTTCATGCAGCTGTCATGGGCCATTAACTAAGTCTGAGTCAGCACATGGATGTTTCTTTTTCTGACTCTGAGCAAAGGTGGAAGAACTCAGAGTGTCCCTCAGCTTGTGAGCACTGAAGAGTCTGTACACCAGAATGTATTATGGGACAACAGGTGGCCTAAAAATGAAAGCTATGCTTACTTTAGACATTCACTCTGCATTGTTTCTACGAACCCAAAACCAGGGAAGTTTGCACGTTGTGTAAATCGTACATATAAACAGAATACAATGATTTGCAAATCCTTTTCAACTTATAGTCAGTTGAATACACTGCAAAGACAAGATACTTAACGTTCGAACTGAGAAACTTTATTTTCTTTTGCAAATAATCATCAACTTCGAATTTAATGGCAGCAACATGTTGCAAAAAAAGTTGGCACGGGGGCATTTTTATCACTGTGTTACATCGCCTTTCCTTTTAACAACACTCAGTAAAGGTTTGGGAACTGAGGAGACCAATTTTTGAAGCATTTTCAGTGGAATTCTTTCCCATTCTCGCTTGATGTACAGCTTAAGTTGTTCAAGAGTCCGGGGTCTCCTTTGTTGTATTTTACGCTTCATAATGCAGCACACATTTTCAATCGGTGACAGATCTGGACTACAGGCAGGCCAGTCTAGTACTCGCACTCTTTTACTACAAAGCCCCGCTGTTGTAACAGGTGCAGAATGTGGCTTGGCATTGTCTTGCTGAACTAAGCAGGGGCGTTCATGAAAAGGACGTTGCTCCAAAACTTGTATGTACCTTTCAGAATTAATGGTGCCTTCACAGATGTGCAAGTTACCCATGATGCCTTGGGCACGAATACATCCCCATACCATCACATTGCGCCTATAACAGTCCAAATGGTTCTTTTCCTCTTTGGTCTAGAGGACACGACAACCACATTTTCCTAAAAAAAATTTGAAATGTGAACTCATCAGACCACAGAACACTTTTCCACTTTGCATCTGTCCATCTTAGATGAGCTCTGGCCCAGTGAAGGGCTCTCCTCAGTGTTAGTTTACCTGATCACTGGACTGGAGACATTAGCCAATCAGCTTCAGGATCACCGTTGATGGACAGCTTGATTGTCTTTGCTGTATTGTCTCAGTAAATGATGAAATGATAAAAAGTGCAAAGTGAGGTAGAAGTAAAGTACATAGTGGTTCATTACTTCTTTGGATTTAATGAGTTAAAGTTAGTCTGATCAAATACTTTAGCAGTGTGAGTAATTTCAGCTTCAAATAAACTCCAGTTAGACATATGAGTCCAGCCTTTATCTCCCTCCCTCTGAAGCCAAGCACTCATTACCAGAAGATGAATTTGCCACTGTGGTATTCTGAACTAAACATTTATTGCACAAAAAGCTTGCTCTGAATTAGGGTGATGCTAACATTGGGTGGTTATATATTCATGCAGACTTAAAAGTTTTGGTAATGCTGCTCTGATTTTGGTTTTATTGGTCTTTTGAGGTAAAAATTCTTAAGAGAGACATGTAGAAACAGTTTAAATAAAACAGACGTTGGCACGGCAGTTTCTGAGGATCCCTTTAAATGAGGCGAGTGGGTGCGCGAGAGTGGTGAGGCAGGAGCCATGAAATCGATTTTAAAAGATGCACCAAAACAGAAAGGCACTTCAGGGAATGGTTTCCCCCAGAAATGTCAAAAGAAGCAGCTAAGAATAAAACATTTCTCAGTGTTTTTTTAGAGGCAGCAGTTTTTAATCAACCAAAACACCATAAAAAGAGAGAGCAGAGGATTATTTCTTACATCCTCCATGTTATGTGACTGTGGTTCAGACTTGGGAAGCAAAGATCTGATAGCACTGGTTTTATTGGAAGTAGGTGTGGTATCATAAACTCTTAAAGCTGTTTATAGTCTGGGATAATCTTCAAGCTGTTCGCTTCCAACCTGTGCTCCCTTTTCCCACGTCACTCTTTTCTCACTCCACTTTTCCTGAAAAGGTTGGGCAGGAAAAGCTCTACATCAATGTCAGTACCTGAACTAGGGCTGAAAGATATATCGTATTGATATCGAGATATGAAGATTCAAGATATTAATATCACAATATCAAAGATATCAGCACTGTAGATTTTCCCAGCTCACCCTACATGTAAAGCTCAGACAATCTCATGATTAATGGTGACTTTCTGTTAATGTTGATGACTGACAGTGAGCTCTAATCCATCAACCATACTTTCCACATCTTGTTGTATTATGATGCTTTTATTTTTCTGAAAAATGCTTTGTTTTTATTAAACCTGGAGCCGTATTGTATCGTATGCCTACCTAGATATCTTCCCAAATTGTTCAGCCCTAACCTGTACACTCCAAGTTTATAGTTTCTTAGAGCATAACACAGTGCTCATAGTGTGAAATCGTCTTCATAGTGCAACTATTCATCCCTAAATAACTTTGTAAGTGATGAGATGTTGTGATCAGGACCTGTATGCACATCCAGCCATTGGCGATGAAGATGGACCATTTCCACTAAAGGTGAAAAAAGATTGTTAATTGCTCCAACAGGACATTAGATTTGATGGGAGTAGACCCCACCATTACAGGTGTAAACGGCAGGATTACCACACCTGTTCAACTGTCTAAAAGGATGCCAATGGACACAATGATAAAGAATTAAACAGTCACACACGTTCTCTCACAGTGATTCAATGCACCTCATTTCTTTGCATCACTTTCGTGTGGCAAGCGTAACCCAGCGTTTAAGCCAACCTTCTATAATGATTTATCTACAGGCTTGTTAACGGAGTAACGTTAGCTTGACTGTCTTCCCTGGATGGCCGCCTAAGAAAACTTTTATGAGGCCCAGGGAACTTCCATCCTTTTTCTTTACCACTTATCCTGTTCAGGGTCGTGGGTGGCTGGAGCCTATCCCAGCTGTCATTGGGAGAGAGCGAGGGTTCACCCTGGACTGGACGCCAGTCAATTTGCAGGGTTAACATAGAGACAATCTTTCCCAAGGAACCAGCCCTTTTTTTTTAAAATCCATAATAATAAGAAAAAAACTAATATAATTTACTCATGGTCATGGCAGACCACTAATGGTCCCGGGCCACAATTTGAGAAACACTTTTGTACTGTGCGCTCAGAAACACCACATGCGTTTACTCTGTTCAAGATCTTTCACCTCGTTCCCTTTCTCTTTACCTTTGATGATTGACTTGTTGATAGCAGCTGTTTTTTCACTATTCTTATAAAATCTCCATTTCTTCTGATGAAGAATTATTTTTTTCTTGATCTTCCCTCAGTCACATCATTACCTGCCTCTGTGTATACGTAGAAAGCGCTGGCAATTTGAATTTGTTGGATAAGGATTTCCAGCAAGTTTCCTCGACATATGACCTTCTGCACCTTCTTCACTCTCATAGTGCTGTTAGTTCAGTGTCTGATTATTTGTAGATGTATATGCAGCTAATGCTACAGCCAAATGGAAAAGTTCACTAAGTAGACTAATGGACCTGTTTGTGTAATGACTGGACATGCATACGGGCCCAGGATGATGGGAAGTAAAGTCAGGTGGACCTTCAGAAGAACATCTCTGTCCTGATCCCGCCTTCTTAAGAGACTAATCAAAGTCAAGTATTTGACACAGTCAGGTAATAAAGAAAGTTAACAGCTTTAAAAAACATGTTGAGTCCTTTTAAGTCCCCAATAACTTGTTTCTAATCAACAGCTAGAAAGCAAATGTACTGTTTTTTGGTAGCTGTCTAATACTTTTTGTTGCTTCTTGTATTTTCAGTCCATGTGGAGGTTGACGGTGGGCGTCACAGGCAGCTCACATCAATAATGCCACATTTTGCTTATTCTGAGAACCAAAGAGAAACACTTGAGTCAGGCACCATAATTTCACTCAATCTCTGTTTGTGGTCTAATTATTTTATAATGAATAAATAAATGTGCATATATTTAACTCAGTGGTTGAATCACAAAAACTAGGCCTACAGTTTGTGTGAGTGGTCATGTGACATAAATCACAATTATAAATGTGCACAGTACTTTATTTCAAACAAGAATTCACAAAAAAACATTAATTAATAACAGGAACAAGCTAAGGCCCAAAGCTTGTCTACGTCAACATGGATATACAGTGACAATGCAGGATGTTCCAACCAAACTTATGCAGAATTTCCAACCTCTACATATTCATACGTTGTAGAAACCCTGAATCTGTTTGTAAACTGATCAAAATGCCTGAAAATGGCACCAGATCCTCATGAAATCTTCATAAAAACCTTCACAAGACTTGGGATGGGACCTCAATCACCAAGGTCAGCCCATAGATCTACTCACAACAGGCCTCCAAATGTCTGGCCAATGAGGGTGAAGGGGGTTTGAGGAGCAGGAAGTCTTAAAGAGACAGGAGAGATACCTTCGGGATACCAGAGGGACTTTCCAAGACTTTAAAATCAACACATTACACACTCGCTCATGAAAGAGTCAGGATAAGACATTAATGAAAAAAATGTTTTTCTGTTGTTTCCAGGCAAAAGCCAGCATTCTCACTGCAGTTCATGTGGAAAAAGTCACAACGTTAACAAACCCTTACGTGGAAGCCATCAGGAGCCTTTGGAGTGACCCTGGGATTCAGGAATGTTACAGCCGGAGGAGGGAATACCAGCTCTCTGACTCCGCTAAATAGTAAGTGTAAACAGAAACTCGTCTGACATTGCCAAATAGTTTCCACTGTTGCATCTGCCTTTTGTCTTTTTAATGCACTCAGAGGTCCGTAGTCCATCTAAGGCGATAGACTAATGGATAAAAGCACAGAGACAACATTTCAAAGTACTTCCTGTAAATTTGCTGGAGCAGACAAATCCTTTCACAGAATTCATTATCTCTGGATCGAACAGGTTTTCCTTTCAGTTTCTGACCCGGTGTCATATTCCCCTGTTCACAGTTACCTGGACGACTTGGACCGAATTGCTGACACTGCTTATCTGCCAACGCAGCAGGATGTCCTGAGGGTCAGAGTGCCAACGACGGGTATCATCGAGTATCCCTTTGACCTGCAGACTGTGGTGTTCAGGTCAGTCTTTTATGGTGCTGGTTCATTTCATATTGAATTTCTTTTATTGCAGCTGAGGGCAGAAACAGTTCTGGTACACTTAGGAGTCAGGGCGGCTAAAGTAGATAAGGTCTGATATCCGTGATATCAGCATGCTTACTTTAGCACTGCTCAAAGTAGATCACTGTTGATATGACATTTAGATATTATCACATGGTACAGATGTTAAGAGGAGAAAATCCACAGAAGACCGATACAAAGGCTGGTGTCATACATTTTTTGTTGTGTTTTAATCTGTTTTGCTGTGAGAAAAATGACCCAGAGCCTTGTTGTGTTCATTGTATAACGTTTTGTTAGTGCATACCAGAAAACACAAATGGTGGTACTGATGTTTCGACTGTTGTCCGAATCAGGCCTGAATCAGTGAATCAATACAAATATTGGAAAGGGGTGTAACAGTACGCAAAATTAAGCTTCAGTTCAGTATAAGCTAAATAAGACTGTTCCCTACACTGGACGTCAGGGTTGTTCGCTGACAGCTGAGGTTTTGAGATTTAAACTTTGTGATAGGGCTACACTGCAAAAACTGAAATCTAAGCAAGTGTGTCCGTCTTATTTTTCTTAGTTAAGATCGTCTTTAAGGCTCAGAAATAGCCTGAAAAACCCAGAAAATACCTAATTTCAGGATATTAAGAGGTAAAAATGACAGTTAAATTGCTCGTAAGGCCGAAGGAAATATGTTGGAAGAGAATTTGTATATGTGTATTGTCTTTTTATTGCAGTCAAACTGATCCTTTAAAACAAAGAGTGTCATTTTCTGTGATATGTTGGGATTTTCCGTCGTCATGTGTTTGTTTGGCTCTAAAAAGTGTCTGTAACTGGTCTCTGCAGGATGGTGGATGTGGGTGGCCAGCGCTCAGAGAGGAGGAAGTGGATCCACTGCTTTGAAAATGTCACGTCCATCATGTTCCTGGTGGCGCTCAGCGAGTATGATCAGGTCCTGGTGGAGTCTGCGAAAGAGGTGAGTTACAGACGGGTTCTGTCATTGAAGTCCTGCACGAATCTTATGTCTCCCTCACTCCCTCTCTCTCTTCCTGATCACAATAACAAACCTCAGCCTGACCCAGCTTTACTGCAGTATGCACAGCTCACCTGCAGGGGGAGCTCTGAAGTCACTCTCCTCTACAGCAGCAGCAGCGTGCGCCTCTCAGCAAGGATTGTTCACTTGATGAGATTACAGCCAATTGAATTTCCTCAAACAGACACTGCTTCTGTGTGACACTGTGTCGGATTTCATGACTCCTCTCATGCTAAGATGTTTCTGTGTTTTCCAAAGAACCGCATGGAGGAAAGCAAGGCCTTGTTCCAGACCATCATAAACTACGAGTGGTTCAGAGAATCCTCCGTCATCTTGTTCCTCAACAAGATCGATTTACTTGAGGAGAAAATTATGCACTCCCATTTGGTTGACTACTTCCCTGAATTTAACGGTAAGAGAGGAAATGAATTATTTACATCTGTTGTGTCTTAAAAGGAACATAAAACATCCAAAAAATAAAAACAAACCCTGTAGCGATGAAGCTACAGCCTATATTGGTGCAGTATAATCAGCAGCTTCTGGCTAACACAAGCTAACATGGAGAGAGAATTTGAACCAACTGATATTGTATAATTTAGTTATACATAAACACATACATCGTAAGCTTTACAAAAGTGACTTATTAAGTGTTACATATTCTTTCTTTTGATGCAAAGCATGTCCATGTAATCATGTTACAATTACTAATTAAAGTGGATTTTTGTCCTTATTTACTGAATTTCTAAAATCCATGCCATTACATTCCCTTTAACTTAAAGCTCCTGTGTGAAGTTTTTATCCTGAAAAAGCAAACAAGACCATCAACATGACATAGATTTCACTTTAAAGTAACTCCCAATGAGAGGTCATTAGTCTTTTTTCGCTCTAGTGCCCCTGTAGTATCTTATCATGATTTCCAGCTTGTAAAAATTCCCTATTTTTCTCTCACTGTTGTTTAGAAAACTCCTCCTACAGGCCCAGTCTAAAACACTTCTTTCTAGCTGCTGTCTCTCAAAGGCTCCCCACTCCACAAATCTCCTTCACTCTGATTGGCCAGCCCTCTGGAGGCCTTTCGGGGTTGGTGGTATAGGCAGACCTTGGTGTTTGAGGCCCGCCCCCTCCAAAGAGTCATGAGACAGTTGAGAGGTCCTGATGTGATAACCTCATCATCTCAGCAAGTCTCCCACTTACATTTAGGCCCCATCCACACAAAGTCAAAACGCTTAACAGTTTCCATAACGATCGTCATAAAGACGAAGGCGTCTCGGAAAATGTGTGCGTCTATATGAATGCACTCGATACGCATAAAGACGCTGTAAAACACTTGCCAGACCTCTAGGGGCGCTGCAACGATATGAGGGAAACAAGCGGAAACAGAAGAAAAAACAGTGGGCATGAACACTTGTGGCAAAAGTTGTAAACAGAGATTGTAAACGGAGACCATGCCCGACTATTACGTTAGTCTGGACGGGGTGTATCAATAAAGTGCCGTACTGTGTCCTCTATGATTGTTTGTTCAACTCTGTGGTGGTTGAGAAGAAGATTTTGCTGCAAAAGGGATGGCAGGGTCACCAGCTTCATCAACACATACGCTACATAGTACGCCGCCATTGTTGTTGTTGTTGTTGCCTTAGTGCTGCTTGTGGCGCATGCGTATTAATGACGATGTGAAAATATGACGTCAGCGTATCTGAAAAGTTGCGAAGGGCCAGTAAAAACGGAGCCACGTATACCGCGTTTCTAAATCTTCCCACTTTGGAACCTGGTTTCAGAAATGATCAGTTACAGACCCACAAAAACGCCGTCGTTCGTATGGATGATACGCAGATTCTGCAAAAAACATATGCGTTTTGACCTCGTTTTGTCTTTGTGTGGATGGGGCCTTAGTCTAAACATCCAGCATTTCCACTTGATATCTGTATTTAAAAAACAGTCTGAAACCACTGGTGGGGGGTAGGCAGCACCCTTTTTGTCACACGGCCCATGACATAGATTCCTAATGAGCACTACATTCTACTATTGTGTTTAAAGAGTGAGAGATCATTGGCTGAGGGACACCAATTCAACACAAGCAGAACAAAATCAACAAAGAGCACTTAACTCACAGGAGGGCACCAGAATCCACAGAAATCATCACAGGAGCTTTAACTTGTTCACCATAGATAATTCTTCTTGTCTTTTATTTACAATAAAAAGCTGAGATAGGTTTATGTCAACTCTGCTCTTTCACATTAATGTGTCAAAAGCTGCTAGTTGACTGATTTATTGCTTATGACTTAAACTTTAAAGCTCCTGTTAAGATATGTTGTGTTGATTTTGGCACCTTCCCATGGTCCATGTCTTATCTCTTTGCTGATTCTGTAATTATTTTTGTATTGTATCCCAAACTGATTCAAATGAACAGTCAAATATACCATTTGTTGAGTCTGTGCTGCAAAAGAATCTACTAAAAAAGGTGTTAGTCACTCTGGCTGGCACCTACCCCCTTCCCCACCAGAGGGTTCCCACATTAAAAATGAGACTTTAAAAATGATTATTCTTAATGTTTGTAGTCTTATTGGATTCTGAAAGAAGTTATAAGATGCACCAGTTATATTTTGATGAGTTTATTACCTGCTCAAAACTCCTCACAGGAGCTTTAAGTTATAACACACTGTATACAACAGGTCTGCATTGTTCCCTCTTTAAAAAGTTTTAGCTAAATTGTCTGAAAGCATTTCATTCTAATTTCTAGTTTTCTTTATTTATCTCTGAGCTTTTATATACCCACTGAAACACTACGGTGTCTTTAATGTGCTGTTTCTGCCCTCTGTCTCACTCTCACAGGCCCCAAGCGGGATGTGAAAGCAGCGCAAGATTTCATCTTAGATTTGTTTGTGAGGCTCAATCTCAATGAGAAAAAAATCATCTACTCCCAGTTCACCTGCGCCACAGACACAAACAACATTCGATTTGTCTTCCGTGCCGTCAAGGACCACATCTTGCAGGGCAACCTGGAAGTCTTCAACCTGGTTTGAGGCGGCGTTTGTTGCCGCTGTAATTCAATGGAGTGTGTAGAGCTGGCAGCCAGGAGAGCCCTGCAGTGACTCAGTCTGCCTCACACTGCTGCTGCTGCTCAACTCTGAAAATCCTCTACAAGGAAACTGAGAAGCTACAGAGCCGCGTCACCAAATGACTTCAGCGCTGGTGTATTTCAAATGTTCCTGTTAGCTTCTCTGGAAATGGATGTCTCCGGCTATAATGAAGTGTGTCCTGACAATTAAAGTGCTGCCTTAGTGAGGAGTCTATTCTAGTGAGCGCGCTGAAATTTATGGAGCTCTTTGAGGACGTTTTGGAGCTGTAACAGGATAAATGCAGACGG
>RPOG01006637.1:0-12237 GCA_008086565.1 Thalassoma bifasciatum | reverse complement strand
ATTTCCATGTCAGGTGGTACAACCAATGTAATAATGTGAAATGTTATTTTAACATCAAATTATTTATCTTATTCACAAATAAAAGAAATAAAACACACAAAATGAAAATGTATGAGTCACTACAGACACTTGAGAGATACTTGCCAATAATTTCACACAGAAAAAATAACAGGAACATATAAATATATTTTCATATATTTGGTTGCGCCACCTGACATTTTTGGGTGCTCAAATTAAAAATACTAAAAAATAATGAACCTAAAAACTTTAAAATGTTGGTCAACTACTGAAATCTGTTAGAAAACATATTTCTTCACTCAGAAATATGTTTTTATCCATTTTCAAAGAACTTTTTAAAAATACGTTTTTAGACCCTCTTTTTGTCATTGACCCAAATATCAATGGTCTGTAGGAGAAGCTGAGAAAAACTTGAACACTTGGGGACGTTTATAAAATCCCCTCTGACATAATTTTACACCAAAAAGGACATGTGCGGATAAAAGAGGACGTTTGGTCACTTTAGTTTCATGAAGCACAGGCTGTAAACTGGCTTTGAGGACTGAGGTATCAGGTATGTGAGTGTGATACCGCAGCGTTCTGATCTAAAGCCTGATTACACAGAGATCATTCACTCCAGATCCCAGAGTTCATAGAAACATCTCTTTATGGAGCGTCAACCAGTAAGAAAAGCCCCGGGGATAAATCCTGTTGGAGTTTCTCACTTCAGTCTGAACTCCTGGTCTCTGAGAGCTCTTCATCTCTCACCTTGAAATGGTTTGAGAGCAGCTGCTCGTGGTATTCGCACTGAAGCACTTTGGGCTTCACGTAGGCCGCGAACAAAGACAATGTCGGATGTTAAAATGCGGCGTAAAAGCACGGCTCAGTCCGGTGTGTTAAACCACGATCTAAAGCGTGTGAAGAGTTCACACATTATGCAAGAGAGGGTTTATAAACTACACAATGAGAATTTTTGTCTCCCTTTGATGTTAAACGAATGTATTTTGAGCAGCCTGTGAGTGAGACACAAATGTTTTCACTTCATGAGCTCCTGATTCTCACAGTTCACGTTTTCTTGTTGTATGACTCTGAATCTAATTATTTGAAAACCAACTGATGACAAAATGTGACACAAACAGGTTGATAGAGAGGAAACATTTAAAGAGGAATGTTTCTACAAAATCATGCTGAGAAAGTATGTTTTCGAAGCGTTTCTCACCACTTTATCGTTTTCAGAAGGCATCTCGAAGACACATCTCAGCTTGGAGTCCATGAGATCATCAGGTTTCGCATCTTTCCACTGGTGATGATGAAAAATGTAGCAGTTACTCATCAAATTTAACTGTCAGCAGCTGGATTCTTTCCACATATGTAAACAGAATCGACTTTATACTGCTCACATGCAACGCAAACTTCTATCTATGGAAAAACTGGAAACATCCATTTTCATTTGTTTTGGAGAAAGGATTTTCATTTGAACACCACTTTTCTTTGTTTAAGACAACTTTACCCCACATATCTTTTAATCATTTCAGACTTGTTTGTAAAGAGTAACATTAGTGAATCCTGGTTGTGTCCTACCAGTGCTCATCTACCAACTCCAACCTCACCAAGAAGAGCAAATGTAACCTGGCTCTTTATTTTATCGTTTGACTCTCAGGTTTGAACAGATCACTGCAGAATTACTGCTGCATGTGGACAGGAATGAACATTAGCAGCTTAACGCTCATCGTTACAAAGAGTTATTGTAACTTATGAGTGTTTATATTGATAGTTATACATGTTTATAAGATTATGATAAATATCTGTATAATGCATTATCTATATGGGCATTGTCAGTGAGTTGCTAAGTTATAACATATCATAATACCTGACCTTATAAGTGATGAGTAAATACTTTATAGTGTGTTATGATTATTGTTATAAAGCATTATAGTAAATTATGAATGCTTATAACTGTGGTTATATAGTGCTTTAAAGTCATCATAAGATATTATAAATGTATTATTAATGTGGTATAAACATAGGTGTCGAGTAAAGTGTTACCAGTTTTTCTAATTCAGCTGATAAAAGCACAGATTCTGCTTCTCTTTGCTAAATTTGCCAGATCATGAAGTGTCGTCAAATGGACTTTTGGGTCTATTTACTATTTATCTTATTTCAAGTTGTGTATAAAAGTGAGACTGAGTCAAAATCACTTGTAAAGTCCTCAACTGGGACTTGAAGTCAGTAAAACTCCCTTTAAGAGCCTCAAACCTTTTTTTCTCCTCTAAACTTCCTGGTTTCCACTCCAGACAAGTCCAATCATGCTCACAGAGGCATGTCCATGTTTCACTGCCTGGACGAGCTTATGCTGCCCTCTGGTGGAGGATCAGAGAATGAACGTGTGCTTGGACACAGCTATTGTAGCACACAGCTTTCATAAGAATGTATAAAGGTGCAGAAAAGGAAGCTTTAATTTAATCCAGCTGAGATCTGGATGTTTAAGTCTGCTCTTTTGGTCGTTAAATTAAGTCTCCAGATCGTGTAGATAATTCGAAGAATCCAGCTTGTGTATCTTCTGTTTATTTCCCCGTTTAAACTCAATAACAAGAAGCTTTTTCTGAGCTGCTGTGGCTGCAAGAATCGTGTCTTCCTGCAGTTGGAAACAGAAGATGCATGAGCAGCTACAGACATCGAAATCAGGTTAGAATTTCATTGACCTACTTTAGGTAATAATTTGATAAAAATAATCCTGATGGATACGGATGAGTCTTTGCTTTAGATGCCCGTCAACACTGTGACTGGTTGGATTGTTGATTTTGTGGAGGCAGGCTGAGTAATATGGCAAACTCTGCGGGGACCCACACAGATGAGAGGAAACTGGTTTCTTACACCAGAAAATGCAGATTCTGTGTTTGCAGAGGTTTTACAGGTACTGAAGCTGTTGGGTTTATTTTACTTTATCCGCTCGTGTCTATTGTGAATACACTCAATCAGTAAACCCAAGTCTGCAAAACATGTGCGTCAAAACTGATGAAAAAAAAGAGAAAATCACTCACCAACGAATCCATATCAGAAACATTTGGAGGGGCAAAAATCGTCTGTACCATAAATTTATGTTTACTCTTCTCAGTGGGATCATACTCAAAGGGTTGAAGCATGACTGTAAGAAAGAAAGAAAAGAAATTCAACACATGAAGAGACAAATAATCTATCCCTGGTATCAACATATGCCAACAAAACAATCTAATTTCTCCAGATAATTCAATTTCATCCAGTTGATTGAAGTCATATTTTTTATTTTTTGGCCGGCTAACTTTCAAGATTTCTCAAGACAGTGCTTCTTTTTCACCAAATTTAATCCATTTTGATGAAATGTTACATGAATTTAAATTTCATCATATCAAGCAGAAGCATGAAGCTGGAATCTGCAGAATGTGGTTATGTGAACTAGGGCTGAGCGATATATCGTTACCGTATCGATATCGAGATATGAACATGCGGGACATTAATTTCACTAAATCGACGATATGAACGTGATTTTCCCTGTTCGCCCTGCATGGAAGCTTGCCCTGACATGTACAGCTAAGGCCAGCCAACCACAAACCTCGTTTAATGCTTGCTGTTGATTGACAGCTGATGCCAGCCAATGACGATCATCTCCGTCTTTGACAGATTTTTTTTCGAGCTATGACGGAAAAATCTGAAGGGTTCCCATCAGTTAGACGGGTTAGAAACCCTGAGATCGATCCAGTCTATCACCCTAACTGTCACACAATCATTCATTAATCAAATACAGCACCTGCAGTACACCCCCTGTCCACGAACGTGCGTAATTAATGAGGTATTAGTTTTCCTGTTTGTGATCCACATCTATCGTACATCAGGACTTCATGCTCCAGGATTTTTGCCCAGAGAAGCAGGAGCAGAAAACCGTCTTTATGTCATAACTGCTCATTACTTCACTGGAAGGAGACTCACTACTGATCCCTACGTATCTGTAAATTGGCTAAAAATAGTCGAATTAATGGACGGCAACAATGAAAAAAACGCGCGTCACTGGTTTAATCTCGTTCACTGGATATTAGGCTAACATGATAACAACAATTAACACAAGCTACAGACCAATATTTGGACAATTGGCACTGTGTTAGCGCGCAGAAACATGTTGGTGGTAAAGTTATATTGTTGAAAACAGCATTAGTTTCTCTATTTAATTGCTCCTACATTTAGATTATTACACGTTTGGAGAGTCAGAGCTTTTGTCTGACAGTTTTCTCACTTTAACTCACTCACTCGCGCAGACGAGATCTTAAATTTTTGATTTTTTATATCAAAATATCAACTTTTTAATCAAACGTTGTCTTTATTTCAAAATGTTGACGTTTCATCTCAAAAATTTGACTCTTCATCACAGACTTTTATCTGCCTTTATCTTAAAATTTTGACCTTTAGTGAGAAATTTTTTAGACTTTTTTTCACTTAAGGTGAAATTGATTTCTTAACTTCAAAATTTTCACTTTTTGTCTTTAAAGATTTTGTCTCCATTTCTCAAAATTTCCACTTTTAATCTTAAATTTTTTGACTTTTTATATCAAAATTTCATCTTTTTGTCTTTAACTTTGCCATTATTTCAACATGTTGACGTTTTATCTCAAAATTTGACAATTTATTTTGGGTCTTTGTCTTTTTTCTCAAAATTCTGACCTTTATTGTGCAAGTTTTAGCTTTTTCAGAGATTTGAATTGACTTCTTAAATTTTCTAAATATTTTCTTAAAAATGTTGATTTTTTTTTCTCAAAATTTTCACTTTTTACATTAAAATATTGACATTTTATTTAAAAGTTAGAAACATACCTTCAGTTTTCATCCTTGCATTAGCTTTTGATGTTTCAATGGTTTGATCTAATTTTCTGTCAAGTTTGTAAATGTTAATGTACATCGTGAAAACTTCACTAAAGCTTGATTTGAAGAAAAATGTGAATAGAATTGAAATCGCTGTATCTGCCGGAAAAATCCCAATTAGATCTTTTTCTAAAATCGTTCAGTCCTGTTTTCTAGTATTGAACAGCCCAAGATGGAAATATTACAACCAAGACATGAATGTCTGTTAGTATGTAAATGTATTTAGGCGCTGAATTCTGCCAAACAGACACAGTTTCATCATTTCTGCAGCTCCATTCAGTTTCTGTGTTCAGCACCAAACAAGCGATGACCAACTGTGTTAATGTGTCGAGGTGGAAAAATCACAGCTTGGGGCTTTAACACCTCGGCTCCATGTTAGCAGGTGGCCTTGTTTACAAACAGAGACCCAGTTTCCGCATAAGATCCTTATTGTCTCAATATCTGGAATAATTCTGAGCTGCAATGATATTTTCACAGTTTTATTCTGAAAGTGAGGAAATGAAACAAAAGCTCACCTGAGATAACGACAGTTGAGCCCGCCTCGATGACGCCGCTGTTTGGCCTTACACAGTACCGCCGAGGCGCAGTAGTTTTAACCTTAAAACAAACTCTTCTGTCAGAAGGGTTCTTCAATTTGAGGTTCGTGGTGACTACATCTGTGAAAGGACCTGATGGAGACAAAAAGGAAAAAAAAAAAACACAACCAGGAATGAAAAGTGAATCATTTTTCTGGCAGCACATCCAGCACAAAGTTCAGATAGAAGGGATGGAAATTGGAATAATCAGCTGCTGCACGCTTTGCACGTGGAGACACATTTTTTAAGGGGAATCGGGTGAGTTGTAATAGTCAGAAATGTTTTCATGACACGGCAGAAATGAGGGGAATCAGGTTTGACTTCATCACCGCCCGGAGGACAGAGGGCTCCTGTGACGAGACGCCGTTTCTGGTGCAGGAGTTCAGGGGAACTTCTGAAGAGATTAGTTCAAAAACATCATCAGTTCGCAACTCGATTAGATACAAGTGATTAAAAAAGATGAATTGAATAAAGAGGACTTTGGCCTGGAAGCACTTTCCCCTTATCTGACCTTCGAACAGGGGACATATTACGCGTTACTTCTGCATCATTAATAACACCTAAATCCATATTTGAGTGTAAGAAATTGTGTCAAAGGATTGTTTTTCTGCAGAACCCAAGATGTTTCTCCTCCTTATAAGTTAAGCCCTGAACAAATTTGATTCTACATGGAAGATAAGCAGCACAGGTTAGCATGACACATGCATAAAGATAACATCTCTAATACTCTCACAGACGTCAAAGCACCTTAATCCTTTACCTCTGGGCAGCTGATTTCATACAGATGTTGCATCTTTTCCTCCTCCAACCTCAGGTCATCGTGAATCAGGAGATCAATAGTTAGACCTTCATCTTGTGACAGAGCCCGCTCCAAATTAGATCCCTAACCATCTGCATTATCCGGCTTTTTAAAGTCATATCATGTCAAAAACAAAACTTGAAGCCAAGTCAGAGGCACACGAAATTCGATTCAGCACAATTAGGCTGTGAGCCGCAGAAAAATATGTCCCATGATACCTGGTTAGACATAATAGCCCTGCCACGGGTGAGGCCTAACGATTTGTCCCGCTGCACTTTCAGCCTGTTATACATCAGGAATTGATTTAAATATTAAAAATACGGCCGTGAAGCATAAGATTCTGCTGGAGCTGAGCTCAGTGTCGGGTGTTCGAGGCAAAGACTGAACAAACTGGACGAAGTCACGGGGGCGTCGTCAGGTAGTTTTCCTCTTTGAAGAGGTAGAAGCTTCATAAACAGTTGATACCTGAGGATAATTCATTAGCAACCGAATCAGATGCATTTTCCACAAAACAAGACACTTTTTGTAAAGCCAACCTGAATTTTTTTCACGCTTAAAACATATGGATCGCCCACAAACATCTGATATCATCTGCATCAGCTGATCCCACTCGTGAGGAAGATTAAAAACTGATCAAGTCGCGTCAGTCAAGACTCGTGGAGCAAACTCAGAGCTCTGTCCATTTTTGCACTCGTAGATGTCCTCGTTCACAGTACGCGACAATGTTTTCCCAAGCGGCAACCTCCAGTCTAAAAATATGAGAAACTGCAGTTCATCGAGTGTCCACTAGAGGCTGGCTGCTGAAACACAAACGCCACACACACACACACACACACACACACACACACACCAATTCAAAAGAGCTGATCTAGCAGAAATGAACATGTTTACAATCAGGTACAAAAATAAAAACAATGCATGGGTCTCTACATTTATATTTAAAGTGTTTAAACTTTAAAGTTTTGTCCATATAAGGGCATAGCTGACTTATCCTGTAAAGACACTAAAGGTCTAGTTAGGTTGAGTCAAGCTTTTTCAATATGGTACCCCGAGAAAATAAGCTTCAAGTCTGCATCAGAAACAGATTGGTGACTTCAATGTATTATACACTTTGTGTTTTCCTTGTCTCAGTGTTTCCTACTCCTCAGTAAGTAGCTATTGGCTGTCCTAGAAGTTGCTTAACAATGTCATTACCTAATTAGCACGATTATCCACTTGCATATTATTGTCAAAGATGCTGAAAGAGAGAAAAGGTGAGTAAAAAACACCGCAAATGTAGTGACTAATTTGTTGCAAGCCAAGGCGTTTTCAAAGCTTTTTTATTCTTGATTTTGTGTTTTAAGACCAAAATAATATTATGTTCTAGGTAAATACCAAAACTACTAAAAGAAGGAGTGGACTATATCATCTGGAAAAATAACTTGGCTTCTACCTTTTTCCATTCTCTGGTAATGGGCATAAAATGTAGGCAGGTTTAACCAAAGTCACATGTTTTGACCAGAATATGGAGAAGAAAAAAACAAAAGCAAGCTTTGATAACATTTTGGCACTTGTCTCTGAAGCTCCATCTGCTGATTTCCTCCATGATTGTTGTTATCTTTTCTCACAATCTGTTCATTTGTGACCTGCCTGAACTTTTCCAACCAGCAACATCCGCCATTGTCTTTGTGTCGGCTCTTCTCATAACCTTTGCTGATCTCTAATCCAAAGACAAATCCAATGAGTTAAGAACAACAAACTAACTCTCTTTTGTCGATTCTTGTTTTTTAATCTCTAAATATCAATTCTGCTTCTTTATTCAGGCTTTGGACCAGCAAAAGTGACCCAAAAGAGACGAGTATTCAATTGCATGCAGTCACCTGCTTTCATGTCACAATCTCAAAACTCCAAAGGTAGTAGCTAGATTTGTCAATTTTTTGAAAAAGAGTCTTGAGAGGGGTCTGAAAACTCAGTAACTGCAGAGAAAAGTGCAGTTTAATCTTGCTTCCATACTGAAACATGCAGCATGACCCAACATATTTATTTTCTGTTCTATGAGTTATTTAAAGATCCAACCAAAAGGTGTTACTTCCAAAGATACTTAAATATTATTAAACCGACAAATGATCAACCTCTTTCCATCTATCAGCTGACTGGCTTGCCAATTATTGTTGATATAATAGATATCTTAAGATAAGCGCTGATACCACTGGAGAGCAGAGCAGATTCTAAGGTACCTTGTCGCCAAAAACAAAATAAAACTAGAAATTTTAAGGTTTCATGTCTGAGTAAAAAGTTCAGTGTGCAAATCCCCCTGAGGTGACACTTACAAAAACGCTTCAAGCCTAAAAAGGGCGTCATCAGCCACAGTGATAGAGCCTTTTGTAAACAGATGAGTAACATGAAAACCAACACCCTGAAAATTTACTGAGACAAAATTGAAATTGAAATTTTGAGTGCTTGAGGTGAAAGAGAAAGGGGAGGCAAAGTTTCACTGTTTTAGTGTTATTCTGGAGTGAAATTTCATGTCGACTTTTTTTTATCCCAGACATTTTCTATACGTTTCAAAATGGTCTAATTGAATGGTGGATGATAAAAAAGGAGAGTATGTTTTTGGACCAAATATTGTGAGTTTTTCTGGTGGTAACTACAGAAAAAAATGTTTAAAAGCCTGGTTTAAGTCATTAAATAATTACAAAAAGGGGCTAGATCTATAAAAGGTACATAAAATCTTTGGGGGCTAATAAATTGTAATGATGATTTGGCGTTGACTGGAAGTTTGAAGCGTTTTGTTTTCACTTATGAAAAGCAAAAAGGGACAGCATTTAAGTTTTCATTGAACCTCACACCCAGCACTCGTGGAGATAACCAGCGCTGTGGAGCGGCTCCACCCAGCTAAAGCTAACATGTTGTGATGATGAGTGGGGCGTTGTTTCCAGCACAGGTGCATCACAAAGACATTCCTACAAACCTGAAAAACCTTTTTGTCACAGGCAGAGTCTGTACGAGATGTGCAGATGTGTTAGGATTAGATTTTAGACGAGGGGCAGATTGTTACAGTTAGTCTTCAGATATCTGCCCACATTTGCGCTTTATCACTAAGTCATCAAATATGACAAAACTGACACCATTATCTTAGCTCATCAACAGTTCCCCCCTCACATTAGAGAGACGCCTGAAAATATGGATGAATAAAGATCTTTCCTCTAAGCACCTGTTGTACCTGAAATATCTATGCAAATTTGCGTAGATGTCAACTTTCTTGAATAAATGACTAAGAGGCTCTGTAATCATCATACCTCTGGTGTAGCATCATGAATTCAACTGTAAGTCTTTGCTACATGTACAGCAGACGACGTGCTGTCGCTACCATTGACTGTACATAGAATGGACAGCGTGCTTCCGCCTGTCACCGTTCTACGTTTTTGAAGCCAAAAAAACCCGTTTCTCTAGCCGCCATTGTGCAGCCAGAGTCTGCGCAGTAGAGAATTTCCGGTGGAGTCAAGTAAAAAAAGAGAAATAAAAATATTTATTTCTTCTTCTTCAGAAGGTTTAGTCTCCTTTTGGCTCTTTCCCGAAGTTTCTTATATCCCCGATAAAAAATACTCACGAACGGCAGCTGTCAACTATCGTAAAACAAAACTTATATCGCGGTTTTTAACGTCCAATAACTAATGAGAAACTAACTTCTCAGAAAAAACAACAACTGAACACCATGCAGCCAGATGACATCATCATACTACCTTAGTGTAAGGATGAGAGAAACGTTTCTACGAGGTATCGTAATTTTTTAAAGTTTTCCCGGCTCATATCTGGAATACATGGGGGGGCGGGGCTTATGACCTATACTGCAGCCAGACACCAGGGGGCGGGGCTTATGACCTATACTGCAGCCAGACACCAGGGGGCGGGGCTTATGACCTATACTGCAGCCAGACACCAGGGGGCGGGGCATCTGCTGGAGGCTTCAGATTGAGCCGAACGTCGTTACGTCCACTCATTATACAGTCTATGGTCGCTACTTATTCACAAACGTGAACTTCCTGAAAATTATTAGAATAAGCAGCATGTATAAGGATGGGGATGGTTAATTTTTATCGATGCTGATGCCTTTATTGATACTCGATACCACTATTGATACTTTTCTGTTATTTGTCAGAAAAAAAAAAACTACTACAGGGTACCTGCAGGTTTTTGCAAGTCAAATTTAAGACTTTTTAAGACCTTTTTAACGCCACTTTGAATGAAGTTTAAGACCAAAAACACATAAATATGGTCAATGGTTTGGGGGGGTTCCTGCTGCAGTACAACCAAATCATGGCGTGTATCACTCAATGAGATTCATTCAAGTTTACTTTTTGTCTGTTTATTAGACATAAAGTGATCCCCAGTGCTCTCTGGTTCAATAAATGTATGTAAAAGTGTAAACAGTGACCCAGGATGCTGATAAAGATTTATATCAGCAGCTTGTAAGACGGTATCTACTCTACACCTGCTTCTCGAAAAGTCCTGAGAAAAAAATAAAATCCATTAAACAACAAATCCTGCCTTGCCAAATTTTAGACCCTTGAGTAATTTATTTGAGACCAGTATATAAAATTTTAGTGAATTTTAGACTTTTTAAGGCCTTAGTTTTAAATACATGAATTCAAGGCTTATTAAGACTTTTTAAGGATTTGTAGGAACCCTGTTTTAACTAACTATAATTACACTTACAGTGCGTAAAATTGTTTATTTCAGTTTTTAAGTTTCTTTCCCCGAAACCAAAATTCTATTTTCATTCAATTACAATGAAACACATCATGACTTTAGGATCAACTTTGTAAAACGCTCTATTTTACGACTGACTTCGTGAACTGAGAGAACCACCAAAAGAAGCACAGAAATAAATCTGTTTTTTAAAGAATTTTCAGCGCTTTTTGTATGAAGTCACCAACACTGTTATCAGTTTTACTTCTGCCTCTGCCTTCTGACGTTTTACAATGACGCAATGACGTGGCTCCAACCAAACAGATGCTTGGGAAGAACGGGATTAGAACCAACTACGCACTAGCACCGAACTAGAACTGGTAGAAAAAGGAAAATTTGACTTGAATACTGTGAAATGGTGTATTACATCAATAAATCTAAGGATTTTTGCATCTAATTAATGGACATTTTATTCACTGACACAAAAAGCACGAACTATATGGTGATAAAATACGTGTAAAAGGTAAAAAAAACAGAATTCTAAAAAATTAAAATGGAAAAAAAGGAATTTGGGAAAAAAATAAAACAGATTTCTTGGGCCTTATAAAATATTAACAAACATGGCGCATTACTCTGTTGCTGAAACAACAGTATAAACATTGAAACTGAGGTAAAATGTTGCAGAATGAATAAAAACATGCGATAATGTCGGAGAATTATTCAAAAAACAAAGGAATTTCTACAACATGTTGATTAATGAAAACACTGTCATTGTAGTGCAGGTCTTCATTGCTTCGTCTGCTGTTGTTTTATGTGAAGCTGTGGCTCATCTCCTGCCCTTCACCCATTAACGAGGAAGACTTCACACTCTGAGACTTTATCGACAGAACTGCAGAAATGGGCTGATCTGATTTTTAAAATAACCAAATGTGTGACTACGTTTCCAATTTTGTCTGGTGTGTCATGTATGAAAAGAGGCGCAGCTCCTTAGGGAGATAAAAACCCTGAGTCAGGATATTTAACAAACCCTCTTCTGTCCTAAGACAACAGAGGAACTGCATCAGCAAAAACGAAGCACAAGGTTGACTGGGATAAATTCACCACAATGTGGGTTTTTTTCTGCTCTGTGACTGTTACTCCAACCAACACCGAGAAGGATAAAACACCAGAGAGAAGTTGTACGCATCAGATAAAAACTCCCACGAAGCCTTGAACCCACTGCCTAACTCTGAGACGCCACCTTTGCTCGAGCAGCGTGAGCGGCGGCGTCTCTCTCATCTCGTTGCTGAGTTAGGGTCCCCCAGGCCGGTC
>RPOG01006636.1:10383-22662 GCA_008086565.1 Thalassoma bifasciatum | reverse complement strand
GCCATTTTTTTCTCTCCAACACAGTTCTTTAAGTTTTCGTTGGTTTTTTACAGTTTACACCTGTACCCACATTACATTTACTTAATACTCTGTGTTTTTTCAGTGGTTGCAGACCCAGTCTGACACTTTCTTTCTTTCTTTTCGCGTTCTCCTTTTTCCTCCCCTTCCTTTACGCCACATCCTCTATTTACAATTTTTCATGGTGGCTTAATTTGTTGCATTTTATAGATTTCATACATTTTGTTTGAACACCCCCCTCACTTAATCCCTTTAGCACAGTGGAAAAGAACACTTTTTAATATTTTAACAACACAACAAACCAAATCTTTCTCTTTTGATTTGAGCACTTATGTTTCTCTCTGTTTGATTATTTCTTTTGCTCGCTCACATACTTTAATGTGACACTGTCACTAAGTGTTGAGTTCAGCTTTGAGAAGTCGGCCTCTGTAAAGCCCTCACTCCTCTCCAGCTCCACCCTCTGTCCACATGTGCTCACTTTGGGCTCCAAAAAACCACATGGCTCTGCTCAGATGCTGAACTTGAGTCCATGTTCACAGTGAAGGAGAAAAGCTCACGTTGGCTCGGTCCATTATTTCTACAGTCTGTGGAGGAAACACTGGTTTATCACCTCTGCTCTCTCTCTACTTCTCTCCTCAGGTGGAAGAGGAGATCTCTGTGGGAGTGAAGATGATCCAGAGAGGGTGAAGCAGCAGCAGCTGGTGAGGAGAGAGTCTGACTGCAGCACCATTATTGAACATAAAGTGATCCTCAGCACTTTCTGGTTAAAAACTGTAAAAGTACAAACAGTGACCCATAGTCACAGACTGACAAGTTGGATGCACATAACAATTTATATCAGCAGCTTGTAAGACATTATCCACTCTACATCTCCTTCTAGAAAAGTCCCACNGAGTGAAGATGATCCAGAGAGGGTGAAGCAGCAGCAGCTGGTGAGGAGAGAGTCTGACTGCAGCATCATTATTGAACATAAAGTGATCCTCAGCACTTTCTGGTTAAAAACTGTAAAAGTACAAACAGTGACCCATAGTCACAGACTGACAAGTTGGATGCACATAACAATTTATATCAGCAGCTTGTAAGACATTATCCACTCTACATCTCCTTCTAGAAAAGTCCCACGAACAAAAAAAAGAAAATCAATAGAACGTTAACAAATCCTGCCCTGACAAATTTAAGACCTTTAAGTGATTTATTTAAGACCAGAATATAACATTTGAATGAACTGAAGACTTTTGAAGGCCTTAGTTTTGGATACATGAATTTAAGACTTTTTAAGGATGTGCAGGAACCCTGTTCCATGTTATTTCAATCATTGTTAAATGAATTGGCACGAACCACAATAAAACTATTTTAGTGTAATCAGATAACCCAATAAATTTCTGAGTCATAGTTAACATTTTAAACTTTAAGATGAAGATTTCTTTGAGGGTTTTAAGATTTTGCTATCATTGTGTTTATAGTTGTCCATAATATTCTGTATGCAAAAATTCTTATTATTTTCCCTTTTTCTGCTTTGCTATTACCTTGTACAAGAAAGCACAGTATACCAAAGCAAATTCCTTGTATTTCCAAGCAAACCTGGTGATTAAAGTTGATTCTGATTCTGTTTCTGAATTTGATTTTTATTTGTAGTCACTGTCCCATTCACTTTGAATCAGTTTTTTTTTTTTTTTTATTATCTTTTGTTTTTTGCTTCTTTCTTGCTCGTAGTTTGCCATGTTCAAGACAAATAAATCAAATTGTTAAATGAATCGACATGAACCATGATAAAAGTATTTTAGAGTAATTAAATAACACATCATGAATTTCTGAGTCAGGGTTAAGATTTTATATAACAATTAATCATAACAAGCAGTCTCCTGTTATCACCAATTTTCTTCACATTTAACCTCCATATTTATATCTTTAAACTCATTAAATGAACTTAATCAACACTCCTTTATAGAAATGAAGTGAATCTTAATTATTAACATCAGAGTGAGAGAAAACTTTACATTAAAATGACTTTCAGGTCCACAGAATGTAGAGTTCTAATAGAAAACATTTTCGTTTTTTCCTCCCAAACCAGCGCCTCGAAGAAAAGAGACGTCGAAGTGAGCCATTTTCCTCCTTTGTCGCTGCCGTCCAACGGTCCAAACTGCCTGTGAAAGGCCGTTAAACACAACAGAAAACCCGCCAAACTCAGTAAAAAGCGGCTCAAATATCAACATCTCTCCAGACCCCTTTAAAAAACTTTTCAACTATCAACCCGCCTGATGCTGATGTTTCCAGCCCGACGTGTTTTAAAGAAGCTGATAAGAACGGAAATCCTCCCAATCTGGCAACACAGAGCTCAAACCTGACGTTGTGCTTTATGAAAACACTCATGTTCAGGCTCATTGTGTCAGATCTTAGAGAGAGGCGCCACCTACTGCAGAGAAGCAGACACTGAATCTCTTTAACCTGATGTTATGGCTCAGAAACATGGAACCCCAAAAGATTCATCAATAAATTAATTAATTAATTAATAACAACAGTTTGAAATAGATTCCATTTTTATAAATACAGACAAATATATAATATGGCCATTAAATTGTAAAATAAGGCAATATTATTATGAAATATACTTTATTATTCTTTAATATTCAACTATTATTCTTNCGGAGTGCTGCAGTGACGTCTCGCATTAGCTGACGCGGCTCTCGACATCCGGCCCATCAAGCAGGGTACGGTTGGCTGTGGAAACGTGCACAGGATCAGGCTTTACTGATCTGACCCTTACCAAAGTGTACCGATCCGTACCAGACTGCCTGGAGGAAACGAGGCTTAACATGTACGCTCATAAGGATGCATACATACAAACACCCACACATACATGCCTGCTCACACACATATACACACATCTCCATCACTCTGCTAGTCTAGGTATGTCACCACTTAAGTTTATTTATACGTGGAGCTGGCTCCAGGGAGAAAAGGTTGAAGGTATTTACCTGATTAAATGATTTACAGGCAGACATTATTTTGCTGCAAGAGACGCATTTATCAGAGAAAACAGTGGATTTACTATCCACTGCACAGTTTCCTCATGTGTACTCCGCCTGTCTCAATTCCAGACAAAGAGGTGTAGCCATCTTAATCAGTGGAAAGGTACACGGCAAAAACTGAAATCTAAGCAAGTCATTAGGTCTTATTTTTAGTAACATTTATCTTATTTTTCTTGATTTGAGCCACATACACCAGAGCAGGTCATAAAAAAAGTCTTATTTTAGGTTTAGGTTTAAATTGCTTTTATACAAGATACAAGAAACTTTTTCTCACATCTGTCTCTCATACAATCACAACCATTAATAAATTCTCATCAATTTCTGACTTTTCTATTAACTGGTCAAAAACTGCTGTACGACCTATTAACTATACTTTTCTAAATATTCCAGATATTAAACTACATTCAGGTAATATTAAATACTTAGGAATAAATATTTCCCCCAGTCTCTCTGATCTAATAAAGCTAAACTATATCCAGCTCTTAAAAACAACTGAGGACGACCTCACATGGTGGAAATCCTTACCCATTTCACTTATGGGGAGAGTTGCCACCATAAAAATGATGGTTCTACCTGGAGTAAATTATTTGTTCTCAGTGATCCCCACAAAACCTCCTTCCACCTGGTTTAAGTCATTAGACTCATTTATCAACAAATTTCTCTGGAAAGACAAACCCCCGCGTATTAGTTTAAAAACTCTACAAAAGACTAAAGAAAACAGCGGTCTAGACCTGCCCAACTTTTACCACTATTTCTTAGCAAACAGATTGCAGTATATTTCAAAATGGATAAACCCCAGCGTACTAGATGAACTATGGCGCAATGTAGAAGAAGCACTTTGTGATGACCTTTTCATCTCTAATTTGCCGTTTATTAGCTCAACTGTGAGACGACATAAATGCTTTAAAATGTAGTTATATTTGAGGTGAGAATGTCGAACCACCCTCAAAGATTTTGCTTGGTTAAGAAGTCAGTAAGGCACATTTGAATGTGGGTAGACCTTGTTGGGACCAAAACCTAGTCCTGTCTGTATTCACTCGCCCAGTTGTTGTGGTTGTTCTCTTCTGTTGTTTTATTGTTTATCTCTCCCTCTCTATCTCCTTCTCTCGCTACGCTCTTCCCCTCCGTCACTATCCCTCTTCAGTTTTCACCCTAGTAACCTTTAACCTTGGTAATGTACAGAAAAAAAAATTACAAAACACGAATGAAAAATAACATTTAAAACTCAAAGGGAGCCTTATACACAAACGGCTCCTCTTGGCAAAGTAAATGTGTTCTGCAAAATTAGGCAGCCGGTCCACAATTCTGCTTTTTTGGAGGCTGAACAGGACAAGTTAAAAAAAAAAAAAAAATTAAAATTAAAGCCGCAAGCGGCGATACACGGGCCCTCGCTCACGTGCGGTCCTCCGAGCATGCGCTCGGAGAACCGCACGAGAGCGACTCCCCGCTCCTCGCCGCTTGCGGCTTTAATTTTAAAAAGCGTCGACCTGTGTGCATGTCTGAACATGCTGCAATCGTTCTCAGTCAGCCACATGGGAGCGAGGGCCGTTCTTTGCTGCATGTGGCTCTACTTTTAAATACATTTACTTCTGTGTCGAATTTTAACATTTTATTGCTTTTATAGTGAAGATTTTTGTGGCTGTGGAATGACCTTGATCCATGTGAAATAAAGAAAAATGGCTCCTTAAAGGTTGCAGACCCCTGCTCATGTGTTTCAGGGTTCAGCTGAAATAGAATAATGACAACATGCAGAGAGCTGCATGGCCACAGCACATTCCTCTGTCTGCTCTCATGTTTCTTCAAGAAGCCTCCCTGTGCACTGAAAATAGGTCACACAGCAAAAATGGTCATTTGGCTCCATCTGGTGGCCAAACTCACACAGNATTAGGGCCCGAGCGACCGCAGGCGGGCGAAGGCCCTCTTGGAACCTTAAGGATTATACATTTTTTCCGCCGCTTTAACCCCAATTTTCGCCCCTTTCCCTTGAAAAAAAGAGCGCCACACTATGTCCTACCCCCCCTGACCACTGCGAAAAATTTATTATTTTGCCACTCAAAAAATGCTACAATCTTGCTAGCATTTAGCATTAGCTTAAAACGGTAGCCCCGCCGCCTACTTTCACTTACAAGTCTGAAATTTTTTGGCTACCTCAATCATGCCTCGACCTTCAAAAAATTCTCTTGGGCAAACTCTGAATTTCGCACAGCAAGTTCGGAAATTTGTCCCAAAAGTCGGAATTTGACGATTTTTAGGGTACGTATTTGAACGAACTTGTCCTAGGGTTTTTGTCGGATCAGCTTCAAATTTCTCATGTGTATACTACACACAGTGACGATTAAAAGTTATTAAAAGATTGTTATAATCTTCAGGGGCGTGGCCACCAGAGGGCGCCAAAAAAAAAGAAAAATTTACATGCTCCGATTTGTATGAAATTTTTTGGGCACGTTTATCACTCCAAGACCTTCATAAAAATGTAAAATGTTAAGGCAAAACAATAATTTAAAGTTCTGAAATTTTACGTCAAAGTTAGAATTTTTGCGCTAGCACGGTACGAACTTTTTCGAACTTGTCCTACAGTTTTTTTCTGATTATCTCCAAATTGGACAGGTGCATACTAGACCCACTGATGATCAAAAGTTATTAAAGGATTGTTATAATATTGATGGGCGTGGCCACTAGGGGCGCCAAAAGTTGACCATTTTTCAGAACCACAAAAACCTTAATAACTTTCTCATACAAAGTCAGATCCTGACCAAACCTCTCACACATGTTCACTGTCCCAGCCTGAGTGCAGCCATATGGCTTTTATTCACGTGAAGTAAGGCGCCCCCTATTGGCAACAGGAAATCAAGTGTTTTACTCTGTGACCCATAGCTCCTCCCCCTTTGATCTTTTTTTAAAAACAATTGCACAGAAACATCAAAAACATCTTCAACAAGTCCCATATATAAGGTCAAGTTCCTATTTTGAATGATGTGTCTTTAGTGTTGTGTCAAAGTCGACCCAAAATTGACCATTTTCTCACAAACACAAAACCCTTAATAACTTTCTCGTACAAAGTCAGATCCTAACCAAATCACACAAAAATGTTCAGTGTCACAGCCTGAGTCCAGCCATATGGGTTTTATTCACGCAAAGTAAGGCGCCCCCTATTGGCAACAGCAAATCAAGTGTTTTATGCGGTGACCCTTAGCTCCTCCCCCTTTGATCTTTTTTTTAAAACAATTGCACAGAAACATCAAAAACATCTTAAACAAGCACCATATATATTGTCAAGTTCCTATTTTGAATGATGTGTCTCAAGTTTAGTGTCAAAGTCTGAAGTGACTTCATGAATCAAGGACTCCTGATAACTCCCTGATTTTGAGCCTAATCTCCTTCAAATTTCATTTAAACTGTCATGATCCATCCCTGGATACAGCCCCAAACTGAGAGGATAAAACTGTATGTCTTAAAGATTTTTAATAATTCATTTTTTCCAAGTTTTAGGCTGACAAAACTCTGTACCTTGCAAAAATAATCATTCAGCTCCAGCATTAATGGTCATTTGGCTCCATCTAGTGGCCAGAGTTTACTTTTAGGTGTTCTGTGTGAGTTTGGCCACCAGGTTGAGCCAAATGACCATTTTTGCTGTGTGATTTCTTTCAGTTCTGACATTGTGACACTGACACTCATTTTTAGAGCAGCAGGAGGCTGTGCTGTGAGCATGCAGCCATTTGATGTTGATATTATATTTGAAATTTCTAAAACATCTTCAACAAGATCAGTTAATGAGGTCAAGTTTCTGTTTTGAATGATGTTTCACTTGTGAAGTTTCAAAGTCTGAAGTGGTTTCATGAACCACAGACTCTCATGAAGCCCCTGAATTTTAGCCTGATCTTTTTCCATTTTTCATTCAAACTGTCAAAATCTATCCCTGGACACACCCTCATACTGAGAGGATTAAACTCTTTGTCTTATGGATTTTTAATCATTTCTTTTTTCTAATTTTCAGGCCGATCAAACTCTGCACCCTGTGAAAACAATCATTTTGCTCCAATTAAAATGGTCCTTTAGCTCCATCTAGTGGCCAAACTGAATCTTTGGGTAGTCTGTGTGAGTTTGGCCACCAGATGGAGCCAAATGACCATTTTTGCTGTGTGACCTATTTTCAGTGCATAGGAAGGCTTCTTGAAGAAACATGAGAGCACACAGAGGAATGTGCTGTGGCCATGCAGCTCTCTGCATGTTGTCATCATTCTATTTCAGCTGAACCCTGAAACACATGAGCAGGGGTCTGCAACCTTTAATGAGCCATTTTCTTTATTTCACATGGATCAAGGTCATTCCACAGCCACAAAAATCTTCACTATAAAGGCAAGAAAATGTTAAAATTCGACACAGAAGTAAATGTATTTAAAAGTAGAGCCACATGCAGCAAAGAACGGCCCTCGCTCCCATGTGGCTGACTGAGAACGATTGCAGCATGTTCAGACATGCACACAGGTCGACGCTTTTTAAAATTAAAGCCGCAAGCGGCGAGGAGCGGGGAGTCGCTCTCGTGCGGTTGTCCGAGCGCATGCTCGGACGAGCGCACGTGAGCGAGGGCCCGTGTATCGCCGCTTGCGGCTTTAATTTTAATTCTTCTTGTAGTTCAGAGTCTCAACAAGCAGGAGGCTCTTGGAAACGTTTGTCCAGTTTGTGAGGTTATCAATACAGTTCAAAGCTGAAAATGAAGATCCTGAACTTTGTCCTCTCAAATTTGCTTCTCCATCAAGAAGATGATCCAATATGTCCTAATGTTTGTTGACTGTGTCCTGCAGATGTTGGGCTCCTAAGGGTGAAGAAAGAGGGGCTTCCCCCTGAGCAGCAGGAGAGGAGCCCCCATCCAGACCAGGAGGAGAACGAGGCCCCGCCCATTAAAGAGGAACAGGAGGAGAACGAGGCCCCGCCCATTAAAGAGGAACAGGAGGAAAACGAGGCCCCGCCCATTAAAGAGGAACAGGAGGAGCTGCGGATCAGTCAGAGGTTGATTCCTCCAGTTGATGAGGAATTTAAAAACAATGAAGAAGAACCTCAGTCCTCACTGCAACATCAGGAACAAAGTGACCACATGGAAACAGAAGCTGCTGGAGAGGACTGTGAAAGACCAGAACCAGCAACCAGCTCAGGAAGATCCACCAGACACATGTCTGTTTCTGACAAACAAAAAACATTCACCTGTTCAGAATGTGGGAGGGTATTTAACCATAGAGGGACTTTCACCAGACACATGANGCCAATACTGGAGAAATGTGTTCCCTCCTCCTGGTTCCAGTCAATACCCGAGCTGCAGCATTCTGAACTAACTGAAGGGTCCTAATAGACTTTTTAGAGCAGCCTGATAAAAGAGAGTTACAGTAATCTAACCTAGAGGAGACGAAAGCATGGACTAGTTTCTCCGCGTCGCTCTGAGACAAGAAGTGCCTGATTTTCCTAATGTTACGAAGATGGAAATATGCTGTTCTCGTGGTCTGCTGAATATGCGAGTTAAAAGACAAATCCTGATCAAAAAGAACCCCAAGATTCCTAACTGTACTGCTAGATCCAACACTGATGCTTTCTAGAGTACCTAACTGATCAGAAAGAGCCTCCCTAAGCTGTTTAGGTCCAACAACAATAACTTCAGTTTTCTCCGAGTTCAACAGTAAAAAATTTCTACTCATCCAAGCCCTGACATCTTTCAAACACAATTCAAGTTTAGCTAACTGGCTAGTTTCTCCTGGCTTCATAGAAAGGTACAGCTGAGTATCATCTGCATAACAATGAAAGTTTATGGAGTGTTCCCTCATAATACTTCCAAGAGGAAGCAAATACAAGACCAAGCACTGAACCCTGAGGTATTCCATAACTAACCCTAGTGCACACAGAAGACTTGATGTTAATGTGGCGAGGGCTAAGTGGTTTCGTCAACAATTTGTTTTAGCACATCTGATGTTCACATTACCAAAGTCAATACAAGTTTTTGTGTTGCCAGACAACGCCACCCTGGGAATTTCACCCAGGGAATTAACAGTTTAACACAGGACACACAGGACACAGGTTCGTTATACTCAAGGCTTGAGACGTGGTTTCCAGTGTAATTAAAACGATCTTTATTGTTAAACAAATTTTTAAAAAATGGTCATTAAAACAACACTCACACAAAAGGGGAAGGGAAGAAAAACAAAAGAAATATTCAGGTGCTGAGGGTACCTGTGGACAGGAGGGCTAGTGGAGGGGGAGGTATCCACCAACTGAAAGAAAGCAAATGAAAAGCACCCAGACACACGTGACACACACACAGTGTAGTGACCAAACCGAATCCCGGGAACACACAGCACACCAAAAGGGGGGGATCCCACCACCTGGCACCAGCACCACCACCACTGGCCCTCAGCAGCTGAAAGAAAGGAAACACAATTAGGGGATGAATAAACCAAAAGCAAATGATAATAAATGAAACAAAAGATGACCAAAAAGAAAGAAACTAATTCCTAAATATAATAACCAAAATACTCAAAAGAAACCCCAAACACAATAAACAAAAAGAATAACTATACCAAAGATCTAAACAAAAGAAAAAGAAAGGCAAACCTACACAAAATAACCCAACCCAAAAGACAAACTAAACAAAACAAACTAAACCCAAAAGCTACACAAAATAACCCCAAACCTAAAGAAATAATACACAAAACCAGGTTAATACAATCACACCTTAAAATGAAGCAGAGAGTTAAGAACGGTGGGGAGGTCGGAGACCTTTAACGGGGATGCGTGGGGACTGGCGGGTGACTGCCAGGCACAAATGGCCCCAACGACACCCTTCACAAGGCACAACAGCGTAGAGCAGCCCCACATAAAGCGGAGTAAACACAATCAGGCAGCCCCACACAAAGCAGAGTAAATTTAAGCAGAGCAGCGCAGCTTCTCCAAGCAGAGTAGATGCCGTTCCCACAAAGCAGCAGTGGAGCAGCCCCCCACAAAGCAGCAGTGGAGCAGCCCCCCACAAAGCAGCAGCGGTCCGATCAGCTGGTGGTGACGTCAGTTTCACCTAACAGACACTAGCGTTAGCACAGTTGAAAGCTGACAACGATGCGGCCGCGACCTACATTATAAAACTACACTTACCTCCACAGTAGACGCGGCGAGCGCGCACACACACACACACACGCACGCACCAGAGGAGGGAGAGAGAGAGAGCCAACGGCAACAAGTGTCCACCTGTGATTACACTAGCGTTAGCCATCTGAGCATGCTCCGTTAAACGCAGAGAGAGGGAGACTGAAAGGAGACTCACCACAAACCGGAGCAGAGACGCACAACACCGGAGCACACAACTTAAACCACGCGGTCGCCCTCGCACAGCGCGACCCGGAAGCCAACAAGAGGTCTCTCTCCTTCTTCGTCCCCCTCCTGGTGTTGAATTTAAGAGAGGGGAAACGGTGCTAACCGGGTCTCTCCGCGGGGTAATTAACTTGGTTTTTGCTACCTGAGCTACGTACAAACAGCGTTAATTCTATGCTGCTACATTCTACCCCCCCCTCTTGCATCGTCGCCCCGACGATGCACAACTTGAAGCAGACACTAAATACTAACTCCAAGGTCTAAACAGAGCAGACACTGAGTTGGACACAGAAGAAGGAGGGTTAGAGACCTGTACAGTACCAGCTGGACGTGGGAGGCGATTTACATTGGAATGGTGACCCGCAGTGGAGCGAGAGGTCCGACGTGGTGCACCTGAACAACTAGCTACAGGAGCCGCCGAAGGTGTTGAGGCTTCCGCATACGAAGCGGTTTAAGGGCCACACCCAAGAGCTAAGTGGGGTGTAGGCACTGTCACTTGAGCGGTGGGCGGGGTCACTGTAACTAACCTGGTGGGAGGCCTAACAGAGGCAGCCACAGGGGATTGTTGCTCAACAACCAGCAAATCATACTCAAAAGAGCACTCCTCCTCCAAGGGTGATGGTTGCACCGGTGGGGAGTTGTGAGCAGGGGTACTCCCAGGAGAGTCTACTCCAACCACGGGTTTCAACATAACACGATGTACCTGTCTTACCTTGGTCAGGTCATCTACTGGCCCGATGGTGTACACTGAGCCACCCTGGCTCGGTGCCCTCAACACACGATACTTCACCGAACTCCAACGATCCCGGGTCTTATTGGGCCCCCGTGCACTAAAGTCCCGCAGGAAAACCAACTGACCCTCCTTTAACGGAAGGTCCTTCACATGTTGATCATGGGCTCTTCGTCTTCTATCAGCAGCCTGCTGCAAGCGTTCTTTCGCACTCTCAAACGCCACCTGCAGTCGAGCTTGGTGTTCCTGAACCCAGTCGTGAACGGACCCGCCAACTGGACTCTCAACTCTACCCAACAGGAAATCTACTGGTAGCCTGGGGTCTTGACCAAACATCAGGAAAAAGGGAGACTCTCCTGTTGCCTGATGGGGAGTGGTGTTATAACAGTAGAGAACTTGAGGCAAACACACATTCCAGTCCCTCTTCCTAGAGACTGGCAGAGTACGCAGCAGATTATGAAGCGTCCTGTTAAATCTCTCACATTGACCGTTCCCTTCTGGATGGTAAGGTGTGGTACGTGATTTAACAATACCGTACAAGTGTGTGTTGACGACTTAATCCCTTGAAAGTTTCAAGGCCGGGACCAGACTTACGTCGGCTCGTCCCTGTGGTTTAAATATTTTGGTAAGACTGTGGTCTTGAAACCGGTGTCACCGTCGTGCGACCAGGGAACAACCCTAGCGCTGTCACATGAACGATTTGTGTAGCCAGTATTGGTTCTGTAAGAGATGTGGTAAGACCGCAGGCTCCAGAGTGGTGTAATCAACAGCGTCTTAAAGTAACCCGGCACTACGGTTGTCTACGGGGTATTTCGGTGAGCGAAACCCCACGTGTAGAAACCGCTGAACTGTAGCGAGCGTACAGACTGTGGTAGCTCGATGCAGTCTCCTGTACAATCCGGAGTAGCACCGAGACCGCAGGAGTGCTAGCGTTCGCTCCACTCCTTGGTGTCCATGCTCCTGGTGGGCTTTGGTCAACACCTCACTTACAAGCGAGGCAGGCAGCAACAACTGAAGTACGGCTTCAGCACCATCAGGGCGGAACACTTGGCGGTACAACACACCATTATCCTCAACCAGTCGATCCCACTGCCTGAGCAGGGACAGAGCAGACTGGGTCAACTGGGCTCGCTCTTCCCGACTAGGACGCTGCTTTCT